>JXPE01108097.1:460-10570 GCA_001015215.1 Holcocephala fusca
ACCAAATAGTACATTTTTGTAGATGTAATGATTTTTCGGCGCATATTCGAGGGTTTTCTTTTCGCCAGATACCCAGATGCGGCAGTTCTTTTTGTTGACAAATCGAACAAATTCATCCAGTGTGAAAGAGCTTCATCACTAAAGATGTTGCTGCTTGAAAAACCAAAAAAACAGCCTTCTGTTTAAAGAACCAATCGACGAAACTTGAAATTTGTGCGTTGTTAATGATATTTTGGCTTCAATCCTTGGGCTAATTGAATAGAAGTGAGTAAGGATGCAAATACAAATAGAAATCCTTCTGTAAAATCCGGCAAACAGCCAAATATTCAGTTCATAAATGCCTAATTCATGAAAGCGTCGAGATATTGATATTAAAGTTTGTTTAGCAACACTTCAACACTATGTGCAACCGCAGCAATATTCAATATTCTCAACAGAACGTCCAGTTTTTTATCTGCCAGTCCATTTTCTATCATCTATCATTGATCGTACCAGTTTTTTGAAATTTTTTCACCAAACTTTGAGTTGTCGACTCATTCGGACGATTATATACACCAAAAAATTCACGAGTTTTGCGATAAGTTGTTTTTAGAGATCGATCATTTTCATAATAAGTTTGAATAATTTTCATGCTTTACACTTTCCATGCTGAAAATTGTAGATGTGTCTACTTAACAAATGTTAAATATGATAAAAAGCCAAGGTATTGTGTTGAAATTATTCACTACTGATATTTAGGCGTGACTTTTGAAAGACCCTTTAGAATAGCAATTCGTGCATTGCCTACAACTTTTAAATCAGTTAATGATGAAATAAGAAGTAAAGGACATCTTGCCAAATTTGATCACGCATTCTTGTAATTTTCTCAATTTCTTCTTTTTAATTAACTTTCTTTGATTCTTCGATTTTTTTCAAAATTCTATTCATGAGTTTGATTGGTTTCCATACCCCAATACTCACCAGATTAGTCTTTCATTGATTTTTATCAGTGCTTAAATTAATGTCCGATTTTTGAAGTTAAGATGATGAGGTTGGAACACCTGATATCACGTTTTTCCTGGTTAAGTGAGTTTTTATTAATTTGGTAACATTTTTTTTGGCTCTTGACAATTTATATCTCTCCATCATAGCTTTATGAAAAGTAATGGGTAATTCCTTATTTGTCATAGTAAAATTTCTTTCATCGTTCTCCGTTTAGGTTATTATGTGCACGTTCGCCTGACTCTCAATGTAGTCCTTTGGGCTCTGTTATTTTTATTCTATATAATGAGAATTCTCTCTTTTAGTTCAGTAATTCCATAGCTTACACTTATCCAAACGATATTATCCTTTTCCAAAGGAGAATCAGATATTACTTGCTATAATTTAAAATCCTCTTCAAGTATTACTTCTGCTATTTACTGAAGTCGATAATGAAATTAAAAAAGAATTTAAAACTAGTATTGCGTATGCCTGCTTACATTATGAAGTTATTAGATTTTCCCATGGTTAGTTGGTGAAGTTATTACTAAAATTACTATGGAATTACTGACTTCTGATATGTGAAAATATCTTCAGTTGAAAGGATTTAAATTTTTACGTATCCCTTAATTTTTTATTATAACGATGTTGTATTACTCCAATCTTACTTCTTAATATCTTACCTTAAGGACTTACTCTTTAACACATTTTAAATTTATCGATTAATTTTGTACATAGGTTAAAGACCTGAGAGTTTACTTTTCTTTTGTGCCTTAGATAGGCTAGTATTGCATCTTAAGCAACATTTTTATTTGAATTTATTAAACCACGAGCTAATATTTTACTACAACTTTTGTTAGGATAATTTTTTGGATATTCTACTTAAGTCTGGTATGTTATTTTTACCTTTCTTTTTTATTTATTTTTTAATTACTGACTGTAGTAGATTAAATTTTTCATATATTAAGTTACAAGCCAGTCTCAAAATCCTTGGTTTTTAGATTAGAAATTTTCAATCCATCTTCATGTGATGAAATAGAAAAGTATCACTCTCTAAAACTCTGACAAAATAAATAGACCCAACGGCTTTTCTAAAGTACTTTACATGGTGTCAGAAAAGGAAATAATAATCCTGAAAAGAAATTCGACAAAATTCAATGAAGGACGCAATGTAAACAGAATAGCCAAATGCGACAGGTTTTCAAAAAGATTTCTTAAAAACTGCATCTCGAAATCTCCTAAATGAAAGATGAAGTAGCTAAATGGCTAGTGAGAAAAAGTACAGAGAAAGGATACAGGACATGGAAGCAGAAGAACTGGATTTAATTACCATCAGGGTTAGGAAATGCTAGAAGGATTTTTTGGTCAATGGTAGGTCCTTGAAGAGATGAGATTTTTTTGAATCTTTGAAGAAAAAAATGAAGGTACTCTTAAAAAAGTAAAATAAAATAAAAAAAAATTAAATCATAGTCCTTTTCTTTTTGTTTTTCCTCTGTTTTTTTCGTCAGAAATGTGGTTTTGTCTTTGTTTACAGACACAAGGGGAAAAAAATGAATAAATCAGTGGATTTATTTAACGGCCAGCATCCTTCCTGTGAGTGAAAAAAGAAGTGTTTAGTTGATGTAAGCCGGGCTTAGTTTTCGTTTTCTGTGGAAACTTCAATAAAAATCAAAAACCATTCAATTTTCCAAAAATGATTCATTGATTTGTTTGTTGGTGGCGTTTTAATTTGTAAACACGAGATGCATGAATCCAAAAAAAAATCGAAAGTTGAGGAAGAGTTGAGTGCCATTTTTAACTGTCAATTAATTTCTGATGTCCATGAACTTCAGAGGTATTTTCGTTTATTTTTCTGGGTGCGCAGTTCTGTTTTGTCCTTTTTTTCTATAGTTGCTGGCTTTCTATAAATAAAAAAAAAGGAATTAAGTTAAAAATAGAAACGTAATCTCGCTGGATAGGTGCCGGCCTCTAACTCGATTTCTTTCTATGTGCCAGAAAATTAAGGGAAAAGAACAAAAAGCAAAAAAAAATCTAAAAAAGGAAACGAAATTTTTGCATTCAAATGCCAAAAATAGGCGGCGTGGTACTTGAGAATGTTGGCAATTTTTTTTGCTTCCTTTTTTGCTATTAGACCAGTCCGAAGCCAAAAACAACAAGCGAACAGGACGAACAGCAGGCACTTCGTTTTTTGCATTTTCTTTTAGTTCTTGCCTTTCCTCTCTTTTCACTTCGCACACAGCCGGTGGATTAGAATTTCGAGCGTGAACTCTAGGGGAAAAGGAAAAAAAAATTAGAAAGAAGTTCCTTTTTTGGATTTTGCTTCCACTGTCTGCACTGGCTCTGATTGTACATGCAAGCAGGTAGAAGTGCCCGCAGAACATAGAAACATCGCCTGAATTTTGCGTAGCACTTCTCTGCCTTGGCGGTGAAATGGTGATTTGATGCGTTTCCATGCATTGTCATTTGTTCACACAGATTCCAACAAAATGAACATTAAACGTGCGTTTGTGGTTTACGGAGGAAATCTGTAAACGGGCGGTGCAATCGAACTTTCAACATCAAACCATTTTTAACATTTTCTCACAGCGCATCTCTTTTCATACTCCTCGCAACAGTTTCGTTAAACATCGCACTCCATAAAGCAAGCGAGACAGTGCAGACGGTGCAAGCAAAGTGAGTTTCATGCGGGGAACTCATTTGCGAGCAGAACGTCGTGGCGTGAGGTTCGTGTGAGTCTTCAATGTCAGTGGTCAGTGGTTTTTAATTTTGTTAGTGGGCTACTCAAACTGTGTGCGCTTGCTGTTTGTGTGCCAACATCGGGGAGGACTTGCGACTTCCTTGCTCGCTTTTTTAAAATATTCCTTCGGCCAGTGCTTGTACAACTGTGCTGTGAGTAAACTTTTTAGTGTATAAGCCAAAAATACACAACACAAACACTCCTCCGTCTTTGCGCCCTTTTCGAAAACTGTTTTGGTGCGGAAAGTGGCAGAGTGTGCCGGTTGGTGGTAGTCGGTTCGTGTATTGATTTTTGTGCCATCAGAAACGAAAGAGCAGTTGAAGGGGCAGACGGCACATTCTGCCGACCGACGAGAATTGCTTGACAGTTTGACGGTTTCGGGTGGTGAGTGAAGCGGTTAGTGCTTGTACAGGCTAAAAACGACTTTTAGGCGTTTAATTTTTGATTTCCTGGTGATGATGCACAGTGCATTTTGTTGCAAGTGTGACAAGTCAAACGCCAAGTGATTGAAGTGATTGAAAGAAATTCTTTAAAAATTTAATTGAATTTTAATTTCATAATCGACCGCAACGTTCCGTAAATTCGCTTTTAATTTAATTCTGGAGTGTTGTCGGTTGTCGATTTTGCTGTTCAAGTTTTTTTTATTAGAGTGACGCCAGGTTCAAATGTGATCGCGACAAGTAGAATTTGTGATATTTTAGTGCTGCCATATGGTAGATATCATCCCGATTTTAATTGTGGCGTAGTGTACCAAAAGGATTCGATTAATTAGCGAATTTTAAAGGATTTGTGTGAGTAGTTCAAGGATTGTCTGATTGGATAAAATTCTGCATAAGTACTTGCTAGCTTTATTCCACGCACGGTGAGTTTTTTTTTCCAATTAAAATGTTTACGATTATTCCTAAAATTTTTATAAAAATAAAAAAGAACGTAGATTTTACGAATTTTATTTTAAATTGAAATTTTCAAGTTAATTTTATACATTGAACAGTTTTGAAATTCATAGTGGTGGTTTCTCCAGGGTGAATTTTGAATTTTACTCTATTTAAATTGAGCTTACCTTATTTCAAGACACCTCATTGTTCAGGTTGCTTTGAAAAGTCTGAAAAAATCCCAGATCAATGATCTGCAGGATGACGTATAATCAGCTTTTATTGGAAAATTCATTAAGTACAAGGCGTGTATCAAAAAACAGACGACTTTGTATTAAGGTGGACTGTTAATCTCAGTTTATAGCGTTTTGTTCAATTCAAAGGTTTCTCAATTCATTCTACTAATTCTCTGAATTTTGAATGCAATCTTTAAGATCTCTTTTCGAAATGGTCAACAGTTGTCTGGTCGGTTTTGGTTTATTTTTTTAACTTTTAGGAAATATTTAGATTCTACAAAAATTTGAAAATCACTAACAATTTTTTTTATAAGCATAGATTCTCTTATTGCTTACCCATTTGTGTCGGGTTCAAACTGAATTTTACTAATATCCAAATTGGGAAAATTACTCTTATCCATCACCCATTAATTTTTTTCAAATATGAGCTGTAGGGGATAAAAGAGATTTCTACGCCCCATGTATGGCTTAGAGAAACAATTTAGATAAAACCCAAAGCGCATGAACATATACAAAATTAGAAGAGCAGAAAATGGTTTTAGGGTTAGTTTTATGGGTCGAAATTAAACTCGATTTTCAAATAAACTTATAGTCCCATATAGGGTTGTGATGATGGCAGTTGGAAATGGCTTTAGGGTGACTTTGGTAAGTTTAATAGTGCATTTCAAAAAAGTTCAAGTTTCCCCAATGATTCTTCAAACTTTGGGTTATTATCACTGAAATCACAAGAAGTTAAATCTTTCCAATATGCCTGGACTACTGTTTTGCTGATAAAAAAAATATAAGCCAGATTTCTGTCTTCACGGCCTCGCAGTGAAGATTCATAAAAATTAAAACTTTTAAAGAAAGTGGAGATTGAAAATTATAAGTAGAATGGTAAAGGGAAATCCCACATAACAAATAAATTTTTTATGTTCAGGAGTAGATGTGTTAAGAATACTACAGTCAAAATTTAACACTTTCGCCTTTCTTTATTAGAAGAACGAAAAATGGGTTTTCCTAATTGGCTGCTTCATCGCAAATCTTCTTTGCCTAGTCCCACCAACTCATGGCAGAATTTTATTTTATCGATTTTTATAGTTTCCTATTCATCCCAGCTATAAAGTCTCGCCATAAATGTTGATCCTGCCTTCAGCTACAGGAACACAAAATTAACAGATGTTCTTCTGCAGCATCTACTAATTTCACAGCAACTTTTTTTTTAATTTGTTTTCTAGGTGAATCTTAGTTTATAATTTTGGAAGAGCCTACTTTTATTGTCTAATTTGAAGTTAGTTTTGTGCTAAAACTCACCTCCTTTATCAGTCCTAAGTTTATTTATTATGTCCTTTCCATTGTCTTTCGATATATTTTCTCCATTGCAGTTAATTTTGGGTGAATCACTTAAAAGCTTCAATAATTCGCAATTGAAATTGCTAAGGCAGTGTTCTAGAACCTTTACTTTTTTTTCTTGGTTTTTTGATTGAGAACATAATTTTTGTATTTTTCAATTGTCATCTGAAATTTTTTAAGAGCATTCAATTTTGTTTCTTTTCTCTTTATGATCCAAAAAGCTTTTGTGATATTTTACAATTTTTGAGTTGCTTTTATGATTGATGCTATGATAAAATTCGGTCATAAAAGATGTTATGAAGATATTGAGCTGCAATTTGTTATCAATCCCAGCTTCCTATTATTATAATTTTTTTTGTTTAATGAAAGAAATATGCAACTTTTATATAAATTTTATTTTTCAGATTTCATTTAAAATATGAAAGTAAGATGTAGGCAAATCTCTCCCAGTTTAATAGGCCGTTTTGCATATTGGAGAGAGATTAGTCTGAAATATAAAATTTTAATCACAGATAATGAGGGACATTTTTTTATATCCTTTAGCGGGGAAGGTTAATTTTGTTTTATGCAGAGGTTTTTCAAATTTTATCTGCCAACTTATAAGTTTCTCGTACTTTCGTATTCCTTTTTAGGTTTGCTTTTAAGCGTAGTAAAGGACGATAACACTTTTATAGTGTACTTGAATGATTTCTTTAAGTGATAAAATAGGATAAAAGAAAATATTATAAATGTGATTGGAAGATTTTAAAAAATAGGGAAATGAACTGAGCATCGTCATGGAACTTCGAATAACTAATTTTTTTAGTTTTGAAAGTTCATAACATATCCTTCATACCCTTCTGTTCTTAATAAGCGGAGGATTTTTAAAAGGAATACTTGAATCTAATCGAAAGACCTGCAAAACTTTTTTTTTATTTAGAATTGAAGGAAATCCAATATGCCTTGAAAATTTGTTCCACAAATAAAATTGTTTCAATCTTTCATTAATTAAAATTCTATGCACGTACAGTTCTCGATGATTTAACATATTTTCAATTTAGATACAGTTCACAGTAAATGAGATCAATTATCTGCTAGAATTTCTAATTTTATCCTTAAATTGACAAGAACATCTTAAGATGGTTAAAATATCTTTTGCGGCCTATTATTTGTATGCTCGATCTACTCTACGTTTCCATGTTTTCGTAAGATTCACGTGTAAAATGTTATCTAATTGTAGAGTACTAAACGATTCCTCGATGCTGTGCAGCTTATTGTCTTGGATGGTAATTGTGAGGCACACAATATAATAAACTCAATTAAACTTTCATGAACTCGGTTGAGTTTCCATTCACGTCCCATTTATAGAACCAGATGTTGACTACCTCGTTCAAATGGTGCCAGAATAATATCTCATCCTAAAATGTAAATACAATTCTGCATTTCATGGGGCTAGTAGGAGCAACATCAAAATCTCTATTAAGACAATTTATAGAGGAAATTGAAAGATAATCGATAAAATCGTGAAGAAGTTGATTAGGTGGTCTCGGAAGTCATTTCAAACGCAAACTACAGCAGGAAATACGTAAAAGCGTTTCACTGCTATTGTTAGAAGCGTTCATGTAATAAAAACTTTAATTTTTATTTGGTTTTTGTAATTCTATTGGATGCAGCGAATCCTTAATTGCTTCAAACGCAGACGTTTTGATTTTGGACTCCCCCAATTTAAGATTAGTTACCATCGAGACTTCTATCAAGGGTGACATTAGCTGATATGATCAATTTGCCAAGGTGCTTAACTAGGGATTTTAAAATGATGTCACATCAATTCTTGTAATGTCACAAACAGTCAACTTATTTTTATGCTTTTAAATAGTCCTGTCTTGGCATTTTACGGCTTTATCAATATTTTTATTGATTAATAGAAGATTTAATTCTATTTAGGGAAGTTTCTTTTGCTATCCTACGTTTTTGATGCTGTGAGAATGAATAAAAAAAGGAAGAATGAAGAGTTTTTAACAAGAAGACTGACTAAATGGCAAAATTAACCACTAATTCAACTTTTCTCTTTATCTAATGAAATATTCGGACTAGAAGTTTTTGTTTTGGTATTGATATAAGAAGTTTCGATAAATTTTATTGACATCTTATGAGTTTGTAAATTTCACGTAGAAATTATAATTAAGAGATTTATCATAAATCCTAGCAGACTAATAACTCCATACATAAAGAGATTGATGTAAAGGCAAATTTACAATTGAACTGTTAAGGACAAGGGTGCCAAGTAAATAGCCTCACACACAATGTAAAGATTGATAATAGAATTTTCTTATGATCAACTAAATCAGAGTTTTTAAATCCTCCAAAGTATTTTGTTTTGAGACAAGTTCGACTATTGTTGTTCAATTTTTGAGTTTAAATAAGCGAACTTTATTATTTTACAAGCACAAATAGTTCTCTTTTAATTATGAACAAACTGCCACTTTATTGGAGGCTTCCAGGCTTGTAGGCTTGAAGGTTTGGAAGCTTAGTTTTCAATGTTAACTGACAATATTAACCATATTAGACCTAAGAGGCTTTTAAGTTCCTATATATTCGAAAATCAGCCATATTAATAAAAGCCAGGCAGCTTAGTGGTTCACCGATTTTTGATCTAATAATTGAATTAACTTTTGAAGGGATAGCACATTCGGAAGACAATACAGATTTTTTGGCTTTCAGAATATAATGGTGAAAATAGTAAAGAATCTACTTAAAACTGATTCACATATTAGGACATTTACTCAGACATTATTTGGGAAAATTTCCTATTTTCTGAAATAGGGTTGGAGGATGGCAAACGGAAAGCATACAGAGATAGTCTGCAGAAAATTAAAAACCGCTCAATTTTTCTTTCCAAAAATGAATAAATGACATTTTGACGACTTTGTTTTTTGGATAACAAAAAGAATGAAAGACAAAGTTCACTTGTTTATGTGAAATGCGATAATAATTTTGAAAAATGTTTGCGTAAATGTGCTAACGTGTAGACCGGCGTTTATTCTTTCGTAAAAAAAATTTTAAAATTATGGGTTATAAGTCCGAATTTACAAAAATTGCACACAGTTGCATCGGTTTAAAAAAATAAATCAGAATATTACAGGTTATTGCTTGCTACCACAATGTCCTTACAAATTTCTTCTATAGGATACTAAAAAATACCCAGGTCTTTTAAAGGATTGAAGAGCAAGATATATTGAATTTATATGATATTTATTTTGAAATCATAAAAGAATGATCTTACTTCGACCTTATAAAAATTATCTTAAAGTGCGGAGTAAGGACAATTACGTAAATTTTCAAAGCCATGATTTGTTTTATAACTCCTTTATTGGCAAGACTACTACCATCTTAACACGTTAATTTATTAGGTGTAGGGTTACTGTACCAGAGTGTAGCTCCCATGAAATTTTGAAAAGCGTTTAGTTTATTCATTTATTAGGTCAGCTTGTGCGGCTTAGTTCTTTGCAATCTTCTCAATTCGTGGGTAACGTCTAAGAGACGTTGAGATGGTTTCAATGTTGGTTTGATTCATTAAGTTTTTTTTCATGTTTGATGGCATAACCCTGGATAACCTAATGTTTCCGTTTAAAATATTTAAGTCGTTGTGGATTTCTTCGTTGGTCTCAAAGCGATAGACATTTGCGATCATTCTTAGGAATTTATTTTAACTTTTTTGAATAATTTCATGATTGGATTCTTTGGTACATCATCATTATTGGATTCTGTACGTCCAAATCGGTTTAATAATAGTCTCATAGATCGATCTTTTGTTATGCAGATTTAGTTGAGAGTATGGCCCAATCATCCAATATACAGGGTCATCCATTTTGTGGTTCGAAAGTAAACGAAAATAAAACGCACTTCTGATTGAGATTTAGATCAAATTTTTATTTGAATATATTCTTGGACCTTGCCAATATATGTGGAATGCAACATCGCTCAAATGTCCTCC
>JXPE01108455.1:5138-19259 GCA_001015215.1 Holcocephala fusca
TCTTAAAATTTAAACTTTAGTTATATTGATAACACGTAAAAAGAGTAAAACTTTTATAATTAGAGATAAGAATGTTCTTTAGGAATTTTAGATAGCTATATAAGCAGTATATACTTTTCAATTGTAAGAAATAAGATTAAAAATCATTTTATAATTGCATAATGGTGCCATTTTTAATTGCTTTTAATATAATACTCATAACAAATGTAGTATCTGCAAAATTAACAACTAAGACACTTAAATTAATTTTGAAATGAAGAAAACTCCAAATAATGTAAACTATTTGGAATTTTACAAATGTTTTGTGTGCTCTATTTAGACAATATTAAAAATGGCGCTTAAAATGCAGTCTATTTGAAAATTTATTAAATTATAACATTTCTTAAATTAGCACGAAATGAAAACAATTTACAATATACCAATAAATTGGAAATGATTGATTGCTGCTAGAGTAATTATTTTGTATTATTGAATTTATTTATTTTATTTTTATATTATATTAGTTTTGTCTTCTAGGAGAACTTACATAAAAATTAAATCCTGCTTTTCAAAAATTGAAGCTTTCTAAAATAATCTACGGTTTTTTCCATTATCAGTCAAGTATCACTATCTATATTTCTACAGTAACGAGATAAAAATTTCGTGAAGAGAATATTATATACGTGTATGCCCAATATAATCTGCGATAATATGATATCTTTTCACATTGGTTTAATTAAATAACTTGATTAGTGTGTAAAAATTAAATTATGTTAAATTAATTAATAACTATATTGAATTATTGAGTATTATAAAATATTTTAGTACATGCAATTCGTGTTCCATTAAAGATGTTTTTTTTTACATACACATCTGTTGTGTTTTCTTTGTAACTAGATCTTTGCGCTTCCTCATTTAACAATTTATAATCGTACTTAATAAAATTTGGAGATAGTTTTTGTGAATCTTCTCTTAAACTATAAAACATAAAGGAAAAATAATTTTTTCACAAAATAGTTATCAAGAAACTTGAATTTATAAGTTGTTTATTGTTGAAATTTATTTTTCAAGAAGTAAGAAAATTACTTCAGCTATTAGCCCTTAACAGATTTAAAAAAAAAAATACAAAATATTATATGTACTTGCATATATATTAGCCTTGCACGTACTAAGTGTGACCTTCAGTTATTATTTAATTAATTCATTCTTGCAACTGACTTTAAACATTTTTTCAATTGTAAGTCTGTATTACTTTTAAAAAAATAGTACACTGTTTAAACAGTAGCTTCAATATGAACAACGAGTTTATTCCGATATTTTCGATAAGCTTATGAGTGCAACCTTATGTGAACCTAGATTTATTATAGTTAAATTTCAACAATATCTGGAGTTGCAAGCAACTAACCCTGTGCTGTGCTTTAATTTGTAGATAGATTTAAGACCCAGCAGCATTTTGCAGTTAATCAGTACTTAAAAATTTGCTTTGATCAAAGTAAGCTAAAAATTGTCTTTTAAAATTCCCTATTTTTTTCCAAAAATATATTTTTAATAATTAAGTTATTCTTTTTAACGTTATAATATAATAATATTTAGCTTTTGGCGCTGGGTATATTTTATATAAGACATTGTTTGATATAGCAAATATGATTAAAAATGTAAACAACTCATTGAACATATAAGCATATATGAGCACATAAGGAAATAAATATTCTGATTCAACACGCCACATTCATATTATATGAGTATGTTAATTAAAGCTAGGGAAAATATTTTTAATGTGATTATTCATATGAGTTGCTTTTGCTGCTAATAATAAGATCATGCATTGCATTAATATAACACTAGAAATAAAAAACACAAAATCTTGTGCCATACTGTGCAGTACCTCGGTTGGATCAAGAAGCATTTTTGTTACTTTAAAAATGATTTTGCCGCTTTTAGAACAAAAATGTGTCTTGCTAAATTTTTTCATAAGAAATTCCATTCAGTATTTGTAGATCCCGTTGATGTTATCCATTGAAAAAGAAATTTTTAAGGTTAAAATTGAAAAGAAAAAATATTTTAATAAGTTTTTACATATTTAAACTTTTCGCACGTAAAAGTATATTTGCATTTTCTAGCTATATTCAATTGTGTTTTGTGTTTTATTTAATTGTAACTTACGCGAATTTATTAGCACAAATTAATCTGGATTTATGTGATTCGTGCCATGAACGGGTTGTGTATGTTTTATTTGTGCCTAGTCTTTAAATGTAATGCTAGTACGTTATTTCCTTTAGAATAATTCCAAATTCAAATAATATACAAAGTTTCAAATTAATTTGGGATAATTTTAATATTAATTTAAAAAAGTCTGACTATTAAGAGGTTTTATATACTCTTTGTAAATATTATATATACATATAAAAACTTACAGCAGTTAAAGTCACTTTATCTGTTCGCGCTTTTTATGTAAATTATTTTATAAATTTTGTTGTAGCTATTTCATGGGTACCTTACTCCACATTAGTACACATTTAAGTATTTATTCTTTAAAACTTAAAGAGAAACATATATAGACAGTTATGAAAATAGAGCTTAGACGATCGAACTCCAATTATGACAAAAATCCATTATTGTTTATTACTCAAATAATTTAACTTATAATAATTGAAATTTATACTTTAAATAGATTTCATTAATTATTACTAATTAAATGATCGTCGTATGCGGTAATGGTTAGTTTATTCCAAAATTCATGCAACGCGAAACTAAAGTTTTTTAATTAATTTTGATTTTGTAAAAAGACGATCAAAATGACTAGCAGTCTGCAGCAGTGTAGACTTAATAAATATGAAATGTTAATAGGTTATGGAAAAAAAACATTTACAATTACGAATAATGTAAAAAAATATACGAGCCAAAATTGAGGTATCTGGCAAAATAAATAATACCTGTATAAGCTCTTTGTGAAAACTACATCACTTATTTGAAGAACTTAAAAAAGGGTATAATAAAATAATGTAATTTAAAAATATTTTCAAGACAGAAAATATTTATGGCAAAAATTTCAAAAAGTAGATTATGTAAGCGGGGAAGAGAGCTTTTGTATCTGTCCACACATCTTTCGCATATTATCCTGCAATTAGCTTACTATAAAGTTTAGCATAAGTATTGAGTTATTATTGGATATAGAACTAATAGTTCTTTTTAAGTAAGCTTCTCTCAATCTTAATCTCTTTCTTTTCAGTAATCAACTCTTTCACATATTTTGATTACTTTAAGCTATCACATCCCTGCATATGTTCATTACTTTTTGAGGCGTGTTTTTTTGCACCTATCGCTTTTCTAATTATATGTTTTTCTCTAGGAATTACAATACCTTTAATTTTGTAATATTGATGTGTGCTAAAGGTTTTTAAGCTCTAAAATTCACATAAAGATGAATAATATTGTTCTCTTTAAATATGAATTTCTATAAATCCAAAACCGATAATTGTATCGAGAAAATTGTTCTTTATTTTATTTATTTCCTGTTATTTAGTCCTTGTTGGGACTATTATCAATTATATTTATAATATTTTCACTAACTAATAAAAGAATTACATTTTTATTTGAACAATAACCTTTAAAAGAAATAAGTCCTTCATTTAGAATTTTAAAAGTTATTTACTCCTGAACGACTCATATATTATAAAGTAAAAAATTATGTAAGGTATACTCCAAATAGCTGCAAAGTTGTTCAGTAACCCGAATATATTTCTTTTTTATATTCCGCTACTATTCATCTCGTAAAGTTTATCCATCAACGTATAAACGTATAAAAAAAAAATAGATAATTAAGTTTATTATATCTCTACTGTAAATGGTTTCCTAGGGCACGCTCGTTGAGTAAAAGCATTTGTGTCTATTATTTGCATACAATTGATTTTCATAATGGCAATGAAAATTAATGGAATTATTCATATGAAAAAGCGAACGGCATATTAAGCCACATAATAATAATGGCAAATAGTTTATATCATTTATGCTTAAAACCTGAAATAATTTACTTCTGAGTGCACGCTGAAACTAAAATATTTTAATCAATAATTTTTAAATCAACACTAATAATTAATAATACTTCTTTCTACTCATAATTTGTTTTCTTAAAGATTTTGCTTAAAATGTAACTAAAGCATAATTGAATTGTCTTAACAGTATTTCATCCTTTATGCTTTTGTAAAGGGATAGTTATAACTTATTTGTATTTTTGTATAGATCAACGATTTGAATGCTCAAGTTAATGACCTTCGCGGCAAATTGTAAGTTAATATATATAAATAATTATACAACTTGTCCTTACTTCATACCTTTTATGTTTATAGTGTCAAACCAGCGTTGAAAAAAGTTTCCAAATATGAGAACAAATTCGCGAAACTGCAAAAGAAGGCAGCTGAATTTAACTTCCGTAACCAACTGAAAGTTGTAAAGAAGAAGGAATTCACTTTGGAAGAAGAGGAAAAAGAGGTAGGCTGGCTCTTATTTTATTAAATTATAGCATAAAATTAAAAACTGTATATATTTTAATTTAAATTTCTTCATATTGATAATTTCTAAAACGATAGATAATTGTGACATATCTAGCTTATTTCAAAATTGAAGCAAGTAACAGTGATAAATAGGTCCACTGTAATTTAAAAATTTTACACAAAATTAAAATTTTTCCAACAAAATAAATAATGAAAAAATAGCAAATAATTCCAAGAGTAGTAGTATAATATTTTCTTTTTTAACAATGAAGAAAACATAAAAGTTGCCCTATGTACTATAAATACAAACCATACCATAACATACCATTAACTATTGCCGCTTCAAGTAATAAATATACTACGTGCTATGCTTAACAGTTGAATTATATATGCGTATATTTACTTCTTTCCACATATTTCTTTTTAAATAAATAAAAAGCTTACAAGTAAATTCTGAATGTGAATTTACAAATAAATCTTTAATGCTTTGAAAATTAACTTATTTTTGAATATTCATATGCGATATATTGCCATATAATTTTCTCCAAATACTAAAAATATTGAAATAATAAAATAAGAATGTAAGATATTACTTTTAAATTTAATGTAAAAAGTACTAGTTTCTTTCATAGAGTTATCTGAAAACTTAAATATTTACCAATGTTTTACAAATGTGCAAAGAGAGTGGTATTTTCACAATAGCTATCTCGCGCTGATATTTAGTGTAATTGTTTTACAGAAATGTGTACATATTTTATAAATGGGATTTTAAAATTTGAGTATTTAGTTTATTTGCATAAAAAAAATATATCCATATAATCAAATTTTTGAAATAAAAATCTTGGAGAAAATCTCTAAATATCTAGAGGAATAAATGTATCGCTACTATATCATACTCTTAAAATTTATAAAAATTAATTTCATTAATGAAATATTGTTAATGTCTTATTTAAGTTTTCATTCTTGTAAACGTTTTATAAGCTTTGATCAAATTTTCTGTCGTCTTTGTGGACAAGTATTACAAAAAAAAGCTCTAAGTAGCTAATAATTATATTGAAATTAATTTTCTGATTGACGAACGGAAATATAAATTTACAATCGTTGGAAAGAAATTAACTGACATGAGCAATTACTAGTAGTAGGAATTATTTTGCGTATTTTTCATACCATGAAGTTATTTAACCGCAATATTTATAAAATAGTAATGTAACGAGCTAATCTAAAAATATGAGAAAATAAAACAAGGTAGTATTAAAATACTGGATTAAGAAGATTAAGGGATTAATTTTATTTCTGTTACTTGTTTCAAGAGAATAAAATCACTGCTGTTTCGTCTAATGCTTACTTTCTTAGCTTTATTAACTTCTATATTATAACTTCTTTCTCACAAGGCTAAAGCTAAAGGTATAGATCTTAAAGAATTAAAAGAACAAAAAGGTGCAGCAGTAAAGACCGATGCCGCAGCAAAAAATGATGCTGCTGCCAAACCCGAAACGCAATCTGTCACAGCAACAGCAGCTGCTAAAAAGTGTAAGAAATTCTGTGATGAGATCAAGACTTCTTCCCATTGTAAACTAAATGTGCTTAAAAATAAATTGTTTGTATTGCTTGGATTTGCTTACAGTACTTAATTAAGTAGATGTTAAATTAAAGTACTCTATTTTTGTAATGTCTAGAACATTCCAGTGCATGTGTAAATGTACACAGTTACCTTGTTTATTCTGAGGAAATAACTGTGTAATTTTAATTTTTCAGAAAAAGCCCGATTGGTCCAAAGGCAAACCTGGTGATGTGAAGAAAGAAGAAGTAGAGGCCGAAGCATAAGAACATTTCATGTTTTTTAACTAAACCTTTTAAAAATGCAATGTTTTATTGTTTAATTTAAATTAAAGTTCTGCTACGATAATAAAATGATATGTACATTAAATTTTCCTTTAATTTACAACTTACTTTTCATTCAGAGATTTTATAAATTTATGTAATTTTTTAAAAAAAATGCACCTTCAATATATTTAATATATTATTATTAATGCTTTTAGAGATAATATCTTTATTATTATTTTTACATTACATTCCCATAATGGCTTTTGTTGAAAAATTATTTTAATCAAGTTAAAAATTTATCCTTTAATAAGCAGAAACTTCAAATGAACAACTCCAGAAAGAAAAACCCAAATGATTCTTTTATGCTCTTTTTTCAGCATGAATGGACATGCAGTCAGATGAGCTGTGAAATCAAAAATATTTATTTGTACTATAAGGCAGAAACGTTGTTACGCAAATATAAGCTAGGTATATAAATTTTTTGAATTATATCTTAAGATTAGTACTTCCTAATCTTGCAAAGAGCTTTTGGTCAAGAAGATTCTAAGTATCTTATGCATTGCAAGAATTCTTTGCAAAATGCTTTTATAAGATACATATCAGAAATTTTTTGCGTCTACAGGGATACGTTGCAATTCAAAAAATTATTTACCTATTTTTGGTATTAGGTCGTTATTTTGGAAATTTTTACATTAAGTTGATAGATAGATGTACCATAAATAAACTCCATAAACTTGCTTTTCTCTGCATATAAATAATGGAGAGGAAAAAGTTCGGTAGGCAATTACCGATAGATAGCATTAAGATAGAGTATCTCTACTAATGTACTTCAGATAAGGCTCGTTTTTGTTTTGATAATTTTTATGTTAAAGATTCATCTTGTTCCTTCCGGTCGTTCAATCGTTCAAAAGGTCAGTGAAATCCATGATATTACGAAATAGCTAAACATTGACTACAAAAGACTTTTGAGATATTTGTATAAAGTTGAATACAAAATGAAGTTAAATGTTTGAATAGCATTGTATGCAAAAGATCATGGTCGAAATGTTGTGAGGCTTCATAAACAGTGGTAAAGCCAGGATTGACTTCAAGAAAGGTAATGCTGAATGATTGATGAGATTGAACGGGAATCGTCCATTATGAAGTATTACCGCCAGGCCAAACGATTGATTCCAATCTTTAATGTCAATAAACCATACTAGTATTTGCTCCAATCAATAACCGTCTTAAGGATTTTACATTAAACTAAAAAAGCGTCTGTGAAAAGGAGTTGTCTCGGTTTTTTACATCTAAACCACAGAAATTCTGCACTGATGGGATAATGGTTTTTCCGGAAAAATGGGAGAAAGTCATCCATCAAAATGGCACATATTTGGTTTAATAAGGTTCATTTGAAATATAAGAAGAATGTGTTTCAATTTTGGTAAAATTTATAATCGAACTTTTCCCCCCGTACGTTATCTTACCGTCGAGGAAATAATTTATGCTTAGAAAATAGAAAATAATCGAGACCAATGGAGAAAATCATTTAAAATTGCGCAACGGTAGTTAACTATTTTTTTAAAAATTTCAATCAAAGAATTAATTGCAAGTTCAACCTTAATACAAAACCAGTCACTACAATTCATATATAATTCTATTCTTACGGGCATTACCAAATGTGTATAATATTTTCATCCTAAAGACGGGAACTTTACTCCAATGGCTTTGCTCCCTTTATATCTAAAGTGAATTTTTCCTTTTACCAACCTTAATAAGATGTTAATAACATTTGAAAGTAAACAGCAAAATCTATTTGAAATGATTCTATAATTTTATTACAATCATTAATCACTACTTAAAATTAATCTCTATGAAAGAATTCTATGCAGAAAATTAATTGCCACACGTATTTATATTATTTACTTCTCAAATTGGAACTGATTTCTCCCTTGCCCTGAGATGAGTTAACTATGTATTCATTTAAAGTATAATAATACTGAGTAGTACATTATTCATAAATAGTAGTAGGATACTTTAAGTGACTTAAAGGAGCCGACAAAATATGACAAGAATAGTATAAAAGTCTGACTTAATAATTTGACTAAGAGTGCACAACCGTTTCTACATACATTGGACCAACTTAATGACAAATTAAAATGAAAAGTTTTGTACATATTTTTTGTTGGTCACTTTAAAGATGTGTAACTACAATGTCTTCTTCGAGATCATCTTTTTCGTCATCTGTTTCTTCTACTATTTCTTTCTTTGGATTCTTTTCCAGTTGCTTGAGGCGTTGTTGCTAAAATATTGAAAATTTCAGTTAGTTAATTGAATTAATATATAATTGTAGCTTTCTCACCTTTCTACGATATCTAATTTCGACAATAGTGTATCCCAGAACACCTAAAGAAAGAACACATATTAAAATGTAAAGCTTCATCCTTGCACATAGCGTTGTAGCGTAAGCGTATGCTACAACAAACCCAGCAGATTCCCAAAGACGGTAATTAGAAAATGCGGCTTCTTTATTTCGACGAAATAGAAGTCCATACAACCCTATGAAGAAAAAAAATTATGAGCCATAAGTTTTCGTTGAATATAACTAAAGTGTGTTTCAATAACAGCGACGTTGTACTTAGGAGTTGTAGATAGAAGATATGAAATAAATTAATTGTATATTTTTATAAGAAGGGAAAGAATATTGTAATTATATGTAAATCATTATATACGAGTACAATGGTACTTAAGATTAGTAGACAAAATTTACTTGTAAAAACGTAATGACATGAAATCACGGAATACAAATCAAAACCAAGAGAGTATCAATTTAAATAATATTTAATGCATCAAAAAAGTTAGTATGTATAAAATTCTCTCTGAATTTAACATTTCAGAAGAACGACTGATTTGAGCTCTTGAACAAGATATTTCTAAAGAAGATTTGCGTGGGGGTTCTGTGAATTAAAAAAGCAAAATATGAAAATCCCTCCAAATTTCTGTCAAAGAGAACATTCAAAGGTTCTCAATCTATACCATTGTACCAGGTATCATAATCCCAATAAAAAATCTAAATCCAAATCAAAACATTAGCAAAAGAGATGTATATAACTTGTGAAAATAAATATGAAAAACTGACTTAAAATGTTTAGAATTAGACCAAAAAAGGCAGCAAAGAACTCAAATGAATATTTTGCTTTTTCTTTTGACTTTCAGAAATCAATCTTTTTTCCGAATCCTACAACTTCCGTCTTGTATTTGGGATTATAGAATTTCGATTTTGAGAACACCTTTTATCTGTTTTTTAACTCCAGTATTAGATAAAATCATAAAATATAATTGGCACAGATTTGGATGAAAATTGTTCAATTTTCAGAAATTAAAATCTCAATTGCCTTCAGAAAAGAAGTTTTACCAATCCAATTGCTATGTTTTCATGAAACAAATAACTTTTGTAGTTAGAAATAGCAATACTTGTAATATAATATACTATGATAAAAAAATTGTTGAGTACTTTTTATTTGTTTGTTTTTTCCTCAAGAAGAGAAATACATATTTTACTGTAGTTAAATACTGTAGACTAAATACAACAAAGAAAAAGTTGGAGTGGAATGAACTCAAAAGTTTAAGCTTATACAAATCTTTTGTTTTGTTCAAAGTTAGTATATCCAGGAATTTCTAAAATTGCAATATTAAGTTAGTGAAAAAAATTATCTACGTACAAGAAACATTTTCCAATTACTAAAACAATTATATGCAGAGGTAAAATTTCTAGAGCAAGGATCAAGCTAGTCATGATTTAGAATAATAATTTATTCTGACTTTTTATAAGGGAATAATATACAATAAGTGCAATATTAACTTAATACTTTGGTAAGCGTAGCAAGCTACCTAAATTTAAAAGCTCTAAAATTTGGTTAAATTACAGGCTACACAAACAACAATACATGAAAAACTAAGAAAATAGTAAATAAACCATATTTAGAGTAAAGTACATAAGGAGGATTGTTATAATCTCGAAATGTAATTGAATTATATTATAAAAATGTTGTCCAAAATATTAAAGTAAAGAGAATCTGTAGATAAAACTAAATGCTCCATAAAAAAAAAGCATAAATATTTAATTTAAGAGGTGAACTATAAAAGATTTAATGAAGAGATGATTCGGTTCAATTAGATTTTCAACTGATTTAAATATAAAGTAATTTCTAAGTATATGCTTACCATTTATCTGTGTCTGCCAAACAGCATCACCAACTCCCCATAAACCGGACATAGCGAAGAAAATGAGAGGACTGTTTGGATGAGGCATCCAGAACAACATAATTGCAATAATTGTGCCATGGACTATAGCACCGAGAGCAATAATTGGAATACGTCCTATATATTTCATCACAGATCCAAAAAGAATTGAGCAAATAGCATTTACAACTCCAAAGCAAATCATCACATAACCAATATGGTGAATTCCGAGGGCACACGAAACATAAGCTTGAGTAAAGTCGGCACCTATAAATGCTTGCTCCATTCCAATAAATACCGTAATCGGAATTAGAAGCTGCTGGTTTGGTTTTTTCATTTGATGAAATGTAGCTGCTAACAGTTCAATTCCAGACAGTTCTTGTGCAGATTGAGAGCCTTTTCTCTTTTCTCCATATCTACGAACAGTAATTTTATTAATTTTAATGGAAGAAATCACCAAAAAGCTTTACCTGGAGAGAGGATCTAAAAACAATGCTATAATTAGAAGAGCTCCTATTATACACGCGAGATAAATCATCGAAATTTCAAAGATTTCAGATTGAGGTGGCCGCTCCAAATTGCCATGCCCAGAAGCTCCAATAACGCAAAAATTCGCACCACATTTTCCTATCTCAGTCTCTACAGAGCTGTTACTACCTCCTCCTCCATGAGGATCACTGGAGATCACTAAAAAATTTGTTATATTATTCAAAAGGGTTTTTTTTGAATTCCTGACAATTTACCTAAGCTTGAAATTAAGTTCCCCCAAAGTTCGGCTGTTTGCCATGCTAAGAAGAAAAAGCCAAAAAATCTTACTATAATAGCGTCTACTGCTTGCTCTGTTATTTTAGCGTAAACTTGACCCACTTGTGTAAGATAAGTTGCTTTAGAGGCCCACATGGGAGCTGCTCCTAAGCCAACTAAAATACCAGCAGGTACTAATGTGAAAAATCTAAAAGTGTGAAACATTCGTTTAATCAATCAACCCAACTGAAGTTACAAATCTCTTTACATACTTAGGATATAACTGAAATGCAATATAAGGTGCATAGCACGCCATACTCAAAACCAGAGTCCATTTAACAGTTAATCGTCTAATTATAAGCGTTGGCAAGAAAATACATGACACTACCAGCGCCGCATATATTGCACTTAGTGAAACTGTTCCTAATCCATCTTCAGCGTTAATCGATGATTGTAAGTTAGCTGTACCCTAGAAAATTTTTTCGAATAGTTAGCAACTTTCACATCTTATTTAAATTTCAATATTAATTAACGCTTAATTTACTGTACGTTTTTTTTACCTGGAATGCCGTAAACTGTACCATGAAAGCTAAAGATATGATAAGGATGTTCTTAAGAATCCTCCATTTTTCTCCTCGTGATAATTTCACCTTCTCCCTAAGCGATACTGTATCCTCCGATATTTTTGGAGGCTGTAAAATTTAAAGCGTTTTTTGAGAGGATTCAATTATATTTTTTTTATTTCTAATTTATTTCCTAAAATATTACGTAAATTTATTTTAAAGTTTAAAATAGTTAGCATTGAATTTAAAAAAAACTTTCAAATTTTTGAAAAAAGTCTTATAATATTGAAAAAGTCACACACATTTGTGAAAATATACATGCATTAACCTAAAAAAATAGTACTTGATTTTCAAACGTTCACAATTTACATTAGTAGAAATATTTTAAAACTAAAAGTTACAATTAAATTGACACAGCTTTTAAAAATTAACTAGACTTTTTAAGTTTTAACAAAACTACTAAAACTATTACTATTGAAATAATATCATCAATATGAGGGAGCGTATTGATGACGTATAATTTTGAAAAAATCATTAATTACTTTTTTTTAATTTTAATGTAATGAGGTATAGACGAACTTTCTATGCTCCAATCTCAAGCTTCTTATAATATTATTTATCTTTGACAAAACAATAAACAATAATACAACAGCCATAGCTAAAAGCGATAAAAAGGCTTAAATTGTCCCAACCTAACTCTTAACATCTGGGATAGAAAAAGGGCATGAATTTAGTTGTTATTGAAATATTCACATTATAATCATACCAGAAATCAAAAAATCTACCAGATATTAAAGACTAAAAAGAAGTTGCAATAAAAGTAATTAATTACTTTATTTGTTGCTTTCTACTTGTAGTGCGTGACTTTTATTTTTGGCTAAGGCTGCCCTGAACTGATACCTCTAAAGGTGACGACAATCAATCTACATTACATAATCGTCTGATTTACACATATCAGGCCAAAAAAAGATGGTAGAAGTGATAACGTGAAGCATTCCCCGAATATTAAATTGTGAACAGAAACCACGTAAAACAATACAATTTTATGCATATAGATAAATCACAGTGAACCCGTGCTTATGAGCTGTTTTCATAGCTATCACTACTAATCAGAAAAATTCGAATGCGTTTAATTATTGAGCTTTGAAATGATTATGCAAAAAAATTTCTTAATCAGAATGTGATGACAATGTGTAAATTAAGTTACTTGCTTTAAATAATAAAATATCATCTCCGCACCTGCGGTAAAAACTATATAGAACCTCAGTTAATGCTAAGATGCTGAAACTATAAAAAAAAAATAGCACCCATGGCGTCATTTGCATTTGAAATTTGCATTTTATTTTGCATTACACAATAAAAATTTTGCATACTGTGGCTATTGATGATGATAAGCTACTAATTTTCATATCGTAGTTTACTTGTATTATGCCAGTTGACACATAGCTACGATGTTATATTTGAAATATAAACGTAGTAAACGTATAAATTTAAAAGTAAGAGTAGAGAAAAAAAGGTGAATGTACTTTGTCGTTGTTTTCATACATCGGTAGATTGATAAGTTGTGAGCTTTACAATAGATACCGCTAATAACATCATTCCCATATTTCCATTCGCAAATATCATCCTTCCAATGATTACTGTCAAAATTTCATGACAATCCATAGCATAGTTTCTTTGCGCCAGTCATTTGTATTGTATCACTTTCAGTATTGTGAAAAAATGGAAAAACTCGAATATCGCGCAGTTATTAAATATTTATATTTAAAAAAGAAAACGAATAATGAAATCAGCTTCCTAATTTTGAAATATTACGTTAGTACGTAGGATTAGAAACTTTTATACCACTTTCAAGTTGTTACAATAAGGAAATTGCTTTGGCCAGGAATTGCACATACGAGGGTGGATTGAAAACTTGTTAGCCTAGGTAAGAAAACACAATTTTTTTTCCCGAATCTTTTTTATTTTCCAACGTAATCACCTTTTAGCTCAATACATTTAGCCCAACGATATTCCAGATTTTTATACCTTCAGCGTAATACGATTTCTCCAACCCCTCAAAATAGGCATCAGTTTCAGCTATGACTTCCGAATTTCACCCACATTTTTTTCCAGACAGCCATTTTTTCATGTTTGGAAAAAGAAAAAAGTCGCAGGATGCCAAATCCGGAGATTATGGTGGATGAGAAAGAATTTCATATTGTAATTCTACCAATTTTGCTATTGCAAGAGCGCATGAGTGAGTTGGTGCATTTTCGTGATGGAACATAACTTTTTCTTTAATAAATGAGGACGTTTAT
>JXPE01108758.1:1359-11697 GCA_001015215.1 Holcocephala fusca
TTTCCGGATTAGTGATAATATGGTAAAAGATGTGAAAGTATTGACAAATTTAATATTTTTTTGTCAACCTCAAATTTTTTACTTCAAATTCAAAGAATTCATACGAAAGTTACTCTGTCTAAAGAATTTTTAAGAAATTGTTAGCCCCTGTTTACACGACGTTAGTAGGAAGGTGATTCAAATATAAATGGTAATTTTACCAGTGTAATCAGCCAGCACTCCTGAACTGGGTGGTGGAGTGGAGGGTTGAAATTGGGTTGAAGGGTTGGGTTAGTATGCTAGGAAGAGGAAGCTAGCCTGTTGACACGCATCAGTCTGTGTTGCCCTCAGTACAGTCACGATTAAGTAAGAGGTTCGTGCGTCTGTTGCATAGCGCATTATTATAAAGTCTTTAGCCTACGAAGGTGTTAAATTATCGGAGATTTTAACTCGTTTAAAGGCACAGCTTGGGGACGCTACATTGTCCCAGAACCGAGTATTCACTTGGGTCAGAGAATTTAAGAGCGGCCGAGAAAGTGTAGAAAACGAAAGTCATGAACGACATCCAAGGTCACGTATCACAGATGACATTATCCATGCTGTTCGAGATCTTATCGACGGAGATCGTCGGTTCACTGTTAAGAAAATCGCATCAGAAGTGTATCAACATTGGGAGTACTCATACGATTATCAGCGAACATCTTGGTTTTCGAAAAATCAGTGCTCGATGGGATCCGAGGTTGTTAAACGAAAATTAAAAACAGGTCGAGTTGGAGATCAGTGAAAGACCTATGAATCGATTCCGGCAAGAAGGGGAAGATTTTATGAGGGGCATCGTCACATGTGATGAAACTTGGGTTCATTATTACACTTCAGAATCTAAAATGAAGAGTAATGAGTGGCAAGGAAGAAAGGATAGAAAGAATAGAAGAAAGAATCGCTTTTTTTCAACAAGGAATGTTCAAGATTTCAAAGAGCTTCAAGAAGACTATATAGAAAAAAGCTGAAGGTTTTTTTTGTTCATATTATCACTTAATAAATGTATAAAAAAAAAATTAGCGTTTATATTTGAATCACCCTTGTAGATAAGTTAGATACGTTAATGAGAACATTATTTTATTGTGAATTAATTTCATGAGTTTAATCCAAATGCTTATTACTAACTTTACTTTTGAATAAAAGCACAAAGTTTTGCTTAGCAATTTATAAGACTTAAAAAAAAAATCTTAAATAAAACTGCAGAATCGAAAACTGATTGTTTTTTTTCAACACACATGAAGGATACTATACTTTTTTCAATCCAAATTTTATTACAACTCTTATATAAAAAACAAACTTTTAGTAACTTACTATACAAGTACTTGCGTTGAATGACCAATTACATATCTTCCAGTTAGAAGAAAAACTGTGAAGTGCTTAAGCTAAACAGCAGGAATTCAGTTTTACAACAAGAAATTAAAAAAACTAAACTTAAATTATTTTATTTTTTCTATATTAAATTTTTCCCTGAAAAAAACATTGTTTGAAATCTGTAGGAGAGCTATTCATCAGTGAAAACGATGGAAAGATTTGAAAATCACCCCATGATTTGCTATGCTGAAAGAAATAACTTATATGTTGATACCTCATCATCTTTTGTAACACTTATGAAATGAAGATAACTGATAAGAACCGATATGGATATTACAAGCAGAAAAGGATTCTGGCAAGACAGTCTCTGTAATGGGTCTATTGTAATAAAGTGTGAACAGATTTCAATTTCTGTTGCTACGGCATTTCATATTTGTTCTCAAGTAAGTGAATTCATAATAAATCTCGTTCATTTGAGATCTTCATATGAAAATGTTGAATCCACGCAGATGAGGATCATGCAAATAAAAACTTCATGACAATAACAAAACTTTTTGTTCCAAGTGTGCGCAAGATAAATTTTACTATTTTGACATAGTTTTTGATTTTTTAACTTAAAAAGCAAATGTTTAACCTTACCACCTACTTTTTACAAATGTACAATGAAATTGAAGGTTTAAAAATTAAACAATAAGAAGCACGTTTTAACATATAAAAGGAAATTGCTTTTATTAGACTCAAAAATATAAAATAAATTTAGGTAATTCAGAATTTAGAATTCATTCACTATCGGAGGTATTTACAAATAAGTTCGAACGACGTCGTTTTGATAATACTGGATATACAGATTTATCCCTTGAATTATTTTCCAGACTATAAGTAGATTGCAAATATGAGAATAGGGAATCGTTTAATTTTCCTTTAAATTCCATAGCGCTTTTTTAATGGATAAAATTTCATAAAATGTGTCTATGATCTATTAAAACTGTGGAATGAGCCTTTCTGTTCTTTACTACCAACAGTACAATTTGCTAATTCTATTATCTCAGTTCCATCAATATCTTTGTAATTATTGATCAATTTAATTATATCGGTTTCATGTTTCTGATGGAGTTGAGGAATTTGCTGTAATAACAATATCAGGAGATAACTTTTCCCAGCAAAGCACCTTAATATTAGGATGATTTATGAAACCTATTTCGAAACATTTTGGAAGATAAAAGTAAAGTATTCTATCCTTTGATGACTTGAAAACAGATTGTTAAAAATATGCGAATTTAAATTTTTTAGAAATATTTGTAGAAAATAACGAAATGACGTATAAATTGACTCACTATTGGCAGGAAGGGTATTAATACCTTTTGCACAGACTGGCAATATTTTATTTTGCTCAACTAATTGTAAGCAGCTTTTAGATTGTTTTGGTATTCCGCAGACACCTGTATTGCTTGATATAATAATAAAATGATAAAATAAATATATTTCAGGTATTTTTCAAAAGAATTTTTTCAAGTAGAAAATGAGCAAATTCATTCGATAATTCATGCCCCATATAACGCGATTTCCTATAATGAGGAATGTATTCCCTTGATATACGGGCGCTTACTGTTGTAATATTTTATAATTTTAAAGATCGACGTGCGAATATAATTTAAATGTTTTAATTGGTTGGTCTTATCTTCATTGGATTTTAATTTGACAAAGTGACACTCACCTTAAAAATGTTCTATTTTCTTAACAGTCTACTTTCCCATTATACATCAAATTCAAAACTTTTAAAATATTTATTTTAAAGAAAGGACTCAATATTGTGTTTTCCAAGACTTATAAAAGCCGAATCTTATTTCGAATAGTAAAACTATATTCAAGAATAGGACAATAAATAAAGTTAAAAGATTTTCACATATATTTTTTTTAAAATATTTTATTTAATTGCTCTAACAAAAATAAATACCCAATAAAATTATTTTGTTCCTATCGTTAGAATTGTACACAAAAATTTACAAATACTTCCTATTAGTAAAATATAGAGAAAAAAATGCAATTAACCGAAAATATGAGTTAAACCTAAGTTGGTTCCAAAATTTTTTTGCCCATCGAAAGGACCTCCGTAAGTTTTTGAAGCTGTTCCCATTAAATCTAAACTAGTTTGTCGATCTGCTGATTGCCAAAGATTAGCTTTTGCCGCTGCTTCATATGTAGTTCCAAAATTTGGAATTTGACTTGCTCCAAATTTTGCTCCATGCCCATTTATGTTACTATAATCGATGTTTCCACCTCGTTTAGTAAACTCGAATCCATTGGCAAGTCGTGTGTCAGTTTTGAAAGCATTCGCATCAATTTTATGGGCTCCATTGTCGAATAGATTAACTTTCAAATTCTGATTCATAATATCTGCAGCTCCAGGAACGTGGGTTTTAGAAACTGATACTCCATGTCCATTTCTAAGTACGTTAAGATAGTTACTAAAAAAATTAAATATTTTTGAAGGTTTAATAATTTACAAATTGTATCCTAGACCTGCTCCAGTTGCTACGGGTCCCTTTGCTGTATTCCCAGCTGCAAAAATGGTTCCAGCTAAATTATGATCTTTTGATCCAATCACAGTTCCTGCTCGTAATAGTGCATCAGATCCTCCTGATGGATTTGTGCTAATTGAACCACCAATATCTCTTCGGACGCGATAAATTTTTGGACCTGAAGTAGGTGGGGGATAGTAAGGTTCTCTAATTATGTAGGGTTGATTGGTTGGATAATAGGGGAGAGTTTGAAATTGTTGTGTGTAAATAGTTTTTGAAAAAGTCAAAACACAAATACAAATAAAAATTGTTTGCATCATTTTTTCAAAAGTAATGTTTGCAATTCAGTTTAGTCTATGAGCTTAGAATCAAATATGTACTGTGTTCTTCTTGACAGGAGCAATATCTTTTATAGGTGCATTAAAATATTAAGAAGTTCCATAAACTAGTAATTCATTTTCTTAATTCATGGAACTGATAAGATTAGGGGAAAAACATACGCTGTGAAATTCCTAGGGGATACCCGCTTTCTTCTTGATAAGGGAATATTTTCATAACAAAGTACAGTCTCTTTTAAGATTTCTTGATTTATTATTTTTACATGAAATCATAAAAGTATTAGCATTCCTCTTAACTCGGGCTATTAAGTTTATAAGTCACGTTTAGATAATTTCAATTTGATAATGCTTGACCTAGTCTCACACTTAGTTAGTTAAAAAAAAGTGAAAGTTAGAAAATTATAGTTTTAGAATACTCTCTAGTATTCTTAAAGTTAAATTCATCTTAAGTAAGTAGATGTAATTTTAGTAAGCTTTAGAGATTAAATTTAGCTGATATTAGCAGGTGATAGAATTTAAGAATTTTGTTTTGATTTGGTGCGATCTTGGAATTATAAAATCGCTTTTTCGTAATTTTACAAATTGCAGCTTTTGTAAATTTCTTTTAAGAAATTTATTTTATGGGATTTGCATCTAGAATTAGGATTTAATACAATTATTGGACCATTTCGTGCTAATTCATTAAAATATCGATACGAGGAGTATTGCCAAGGATTTAACATTTTGTTGAAGGAAAGCAGCTTGTTAAGTCAGGTTAGTTGCGATTATCTGTTTTTCAAAATACCTTTTTATATAAGAAAATATCATTTCAGCTGTTTCTCAACATCTGAACCTATTCTGTAAATTTTGGTTCTTTGTAATGATATTTTTATTTTAGGAGACAATATCTAATTCAGGTTGAAGCAAATGATATCACTATTGTCTATACACACAGATAAGTTGTGACAATCTGCTTGGGATAACATTTAGTTTTGAAAACTTTCTGAAAAAGAGATTTAATGGATAGCAAAATAAGAGATTGGTTGTGATATATTTAGTACACATAAGTCAATTCGACAAGTTAGGTCCAAGATATTTGATGGTGTATTCAACCTTAAGATTGTACTTATAAAGACGTTATAACTAGTAGGCCTAGTTGATATTTACAAGGAAAACCTTTTGATTTTAAACATATTAAAGTTTAAAATGGATTTTAATAATTTTTTTATTAAATTTTGGATTAATATTTTAAAAATAACTATTTTTGTATTTCCAGGTCTATTTTGAAATTTCGTATACTTCCGCATAAGAAGTTTTGAATCGATTTTACTTACCAATTAGGTTTTTATCGCTAATGAAGAATTATACCTATTCATTTTGATAATACTGGATTGTGAAATTTGTGATAAGCTGTAAAATACACTCTATACTGAATAAGAAGAACATTTGTAAAACACCACACTAATAATTTTGAAATGAAAGATTAGCAGAGTCATTTTGGTTAATAAGCCTATTCATAAAAGATTGTTAAATATTTATTGGTATGAAAGATTTATTATTTTTGTGAGACCATGTTAAAGAAAACATGCTATTATCATCATTTTATTTAATTTTAATATCTGCAATAGGATTTTCTACATTTCAATGGTCACATTCAGTCTGTTAAATAAAATGTAATTCGGTAAATATTTTTGAAGTCATATCAATGTACGAAAAGTATCTTGAGGACAGGATAAAGTATTTAGATTAAATATTTTGGTAAAAAGAAGATTACTTAGGAGGAAATAAAAAAGATGTCATTCAACAATCAATTACTTTGCATTTTATTTAACAACTCCCAATAAAATTTGAGTGCAAGTAAACAGAAAGAGATAAACAAAAATCAATTTATTTTATTAGACAATTCTAGCTTCTATTTGTAGATTGTAGCTTTTAAGTTTTAGTAAGGTCCTGTCCTAAAATCTTTATAGATACTCAAATTCTAATATTATTTTATTGCAAATGATTAAATTCTGGACAAGTTCTTTGTAGTATCTAAAAGAGTAATCTTTGATATGTTTTTTTTGCAAAAGAAAATTATGCCTTTTTTCAAGAAGGTTGTAATATCCTCTAAGCGAACAGGACATTTGAATAAGATCTGTGCATTTAACAAGATAAAAATTCGTCTTGATTTTTCTTATTTTAGTTCTAAAATTTTTATGAATCTTTTATTGGCGACAAATATTCGAGTTACAAAAGTTTCTTGACTTCTTAGTTAAATTAAACAAGCCGATTAACTCATATCCAAGTGTGCAATACCGGAATAATGTTCGTTCCTTGTCTTTTACTATATTTTAGCTATTGTACATCCATCAATTTTGATAAAATTTTTAAGGGTAAATATTATAATATTAAAGCAATGAAATATTGAAAAGCTTAGGTAAAATTAAAGAATTTTCTTAGCTAGTATGCTCAATTTTATAGTTTTTTAAGTTGATTTAATTTGGACGCATGAAATGAGGATGACATCTAATACATGTAAAGTTGTATATACATTAAATCCTATTTGATTAGGATGTCCTATATATTCTGTTGCATTTGAATAACGAATTGAATATATAGAATCAATCGAATTAGGGTAAACTATCTCTACAGTATTCTCGAAATGAAGAGAAAATGAGCATCAATGCAAGGAGTGAATTCTTCAGATTTGCAATGGCTTTCAATAAAAGTATCTTCTTTAATCGCGAGGATTTCGAACATAGTATTATATGAAAATAGTTGTTTTTTAATGTACCATAAAAAAAGGATTCGAAGATAGAAAAGTAATAACTTATCTTTTACTTCGTCATTTCAGTAATTTTTTGTCTGGCCTATATACCTTGAGTTTTTAATTAGGATTGATTGATCACTCTTCTTGCAATGCCACTTTTAGCGAAAAATTATTTAATTAATTTAATCTATAAATACAGATTCGAGAATCCTCATACTGGTATTTAATACTTTAATACTTAGAATTTAGAAAGATTCTGAAGAACTTGATGGTCAATCGTAAAAGATGATTTTTACAAAATTAAAATTGATGATGGTAAGTTTCAAGGTTTTTGAAAATGTTTTCCGAATACTTCTATTAAGAACAACAACCTGAACAGGTTGTTTTTTATAAAATAAGAAAAAAACATTAATTGTTTTATTTAAATTTTTGTAGTATTTAAAATATCGAAAAAGAAAATATCGAAAGAGGTTTTAACTATTCAATTTAATGGTATGGAATCATACCCTTATCCTCAAGTGACTAATTTTATTTTGTTTTGGAAAGTTTTTAGAATTGTTTTTGAAAAATATTTCAATAATTTTCTGCTACTTTTAGCTATTCAAACCATTTGAAACATATCTTCAATTCAGAGAAATTATCAAACTCTAAATTAAACTCTAAACTCAATCTAAACTAAAGTCTAAACTAAATTTTTTTTATATTGGAGACAGTTTTACTCAAACTTCTAAAAATTGACTCATTATTATTAAAGGTACATTTTTAGATCTCTTTACTGAATTATCTAGCTGGTATTTTTAGCCTAGTTTTAAGTAATAGTAGTCATTTCTTAATATGATCAAAAAAAGATCATATTACGGAAATTGTTAATATAAATTGCTATAAATGTCTTTAAATTTTTTTTATTTTCTAGTTACTCTTGAAAACCATGATAAAATACTGCACCTAAGTTAATTTCAAACTAATGCATTCCTTAAACAACTTGCAAATTTAATAGTAGGCTAATGAATAGTTGAAAAATCTAATTCAGGAGGTAAAATATGGTATCTTTTTGTAAGTCTTTGAATGTATTTTAATAAATTTTGTACGCTTTCTATTCTAAATATTAAGCCTGAATTGAATATTGCTATATAAAATTTAATGGAAATGTAATGGAAATACCGTGGATTAAAACAAAACAGTGGAGAAATTTTGATTAATTTACTCAAAAATTCATTTATTAATATTATGCACATGTTTAATTTAAACTTAAGGGTTTCGTGAGGGATAATCCTAAGAGCGATTGTTCAAAACAAATCTGGTAAAGTGGATTGGAAGATAAGTAAACACTACACATGTGATTTAGTAAAATAATTTGATTTCAGTTAGGAATATCACAAAAACCACCAATACTAGAAGGTAATGAATTTGGATTAATGTACTTGATATTCGCTCCCCGTATACGCAAACTTAAAATCTATTATGGAAACAAGTTTACAGATCAGGAAAGCATATTCTAGATAATGACATGTAATCCTAAGGTTTTGTGTGGTACTCAATTAAAATTGATTCGCTACAGACTTTTGCATAAAACAATTTCCCCAGAATTGCTTATCTATCCATCTATTTTTGCTTAATTTAGCACTACCAAACTATATCAAGGGATGTAGTATCATTCATTTTGTAGAAAATTTTCTAAATGAGTCGAAAAACAGCCATTAATGAGATAACAGGATTTAATATAAATCGTAGGGATTCAAAAACTTCTGAACTATTCGATAAAGCTTTGAAATTTTTTCTGGGATAAATATAGTCTTAACCCTAAACGTAATGATATTAAAATCCTATTTAATAATCCATTAACTAGTATTTTCGCGATATCAAGAAGTAAGACATTGAATGTACAAATTAATTCTATTCATCTAAGTAAAACTTTAATTTTATATGCAAATATTGATAAGCTGGCTTAGTGGTTATGATTTCTTTAAGGGCCTTCGTTTTATTTCTGTTTCCGAATTCGATGGGTTCTCTGTTATTTGGATCTTTTGCTACATAATTTAATATATTTCAGAAATTTGTTAGCAAACTTTTTTCAATTTTTCTTCTTGGTCTTAGATACTTTTACAACAATGATATCGTCAGAGATTTTCCTGGAATTTATATGTCTTATAAATTTACTCAAGAGACAAGTATATCCAGTAAAATATCCTTCAATTTCTATCTTACTATTTATATTAAACGCTTAAGAAAGGTAAGTTTACAAGTGTGCTTATATTTTTGAGGGTGATGATAAGTAGTTCTTGGTAAATTTTTATTTCTAGTAGAGTATCACAGAGTTCTTAAATATTATCCTATTTATTAAAGAGCTCTAAACTGATGGTTTCCAATCATATATAATTTTTAGTCTTTAGGGCTTTTGAAATATGCCATTTTGCAAATAAATAATTATAATCATGTGATATTATAATCTTTTACGTTATGACTTCAAATCGAACAATTTTGTCATCATTTCAATATAGCCTCTTTTCCAAAGGATGTTATTATTTATTTTCATTATTCTGTAATACACATAGTTTATAAAATAAGGCGTCATTTTTAATACGATGGATCGTTAATTCGGATCGATCATATAAATGGGGCCACTGTCAGAAAGCATGGTATATGGGAGGGCTATTATTATTCATATCACATTTCAAGCTGATCTAGTAGTCATTAAAACTTTAATAATTCTGCTGATATAAAGTATTAACGAGATCTTTTAATGTAATATGGAGAAGTCTACCAAAAAAAGATAGCTTGGTTTTCCTAAGCCATTTCTTTAAGCACACTTCAGATACTATGATATGATTTCGCTAAGGCTAAAAAAACTTTAGTTTATAGTCAAAATATGTGTTCTGTTTTCTTTCTCAATTTATAACAAACTACATAATATTCCATTCTTTTCTCGGTTTTTTTCAGTTGACAGTATCTCAAATTTCCTAAAATGTAAAATTTATTTTAGTTTTCATCTAACACTTGATATCTGAAAGGTGAATAAAATAAGCATACGAGAAACTAATAACAAGATAAGGGACATAATAAATTGATCAATTGATAGTCCGAAAATCAGACCTAAGGCGAAGCACAATGCAAATGCAAGTACAATGCAAAATTGGACTCAGAAAAACAATTGTAAAGTGTTTGATAAAAATAATGATTTAAAAAAATTTACTGACTCCGCAGTACTGTGGCAAAGTACAGAAATAATTTCATTTATCTCCAAAACAATACAATGATAAATGATTCGGGTTTTGTCATTTTAAGTGGTCATGCACGCATTTAATCCTTTTTAAAAAAAAATTGTCATTTCTTAACAGTTTATTATTAAAATTTCAAACCACATGCACTTAGTAGAAAAGAATTTAATGTCCAAATGACTTCTAGGGGATTCAATTTAACAAGC
>JXPE01108997.1:936-13308 GCA_001015215.1 Holcocephala fusca
ATATGAACGATTGATATAAGCAATGTAAAATTTGGATATATAACCAATCTAAAGCATAGAATTCTTAATTTTTAATTACACAACAGATGATAATTTTTTTGTTTTTGTTTTTGTATACTTTGATAAATACAAATTAACAAGTAGTAGGCATAAGGCAAACAAATCGCTTAGAAATTTAGAGAAAATTATGTCTTCACCACTGTTTTGTCGATGGAAGAACATTTCAATCAAAAGTAAAATAGTGTTACAAAGAATTGGGTTATCAGCCACAAAGTCTTGATAAAGAAAGAAATCAATTTTTTTAATAACTTATGTTGCCATTCAAAAAAATATAGAACTTCCATTTACACCTAATAACCAAAAATATACACTAAATTTTTATAATTTATAAATACATTCATGCACATATGAAGGTGATTTTTTTTTATTTAATAAATAATTGTAAGCAATTTCAAGAAGCAGATATTTGGATTAATATCACTAAAAATCATAAAAACACTTGTTTACGTTTTGCATGCACCGAAATTAGTAAATATGTGGCTTACAATGTCCAAACATGACAAAAAATATTCACATCTAAATATGTTGATCGAGGCACACAGTATTAATTTTAACACTTAATTTTTAAGTAATTGGCAGAAAGTAAGCTATTTAGAAAAAAAAAGAGCTAAAATTAGCTTCAAGCGGAAATTAAAGGTCAAGATGACGTGATTTCTTTGAATACTTTTCTTTTGCTTTAGCGCGTACGATTATAGAGATATTGCCTTAAATTTTTACTTTAGCCTTACAGAAAAAAAAAAACAATAATAGAAATAATAATAAAAGTTGTTGTACATAGCTTGTTGTATCCTTTAATTTGGTAGATATTAAAGGGAATTATTATGTAAAAATGGTTGTCATTTACAGTACAGGCAATAAATAATTCCTTCAAATACAGCGTTTTAAAGTGTGTAGGCTATAATCATTTCTTTGCCGAAAAAAAAAACGATTTAATATATGAAATTTCACTGTGGAATAGGTTGTAGTGGGTTAATTATTAGAAGGTCACAACCTCTATTTCAGAAGCTCATTTAAAAAAACCAAAAACTGATTTTCTACATCTTTAAAACATCGAAGCGAGCTGAAAAAAATACAAGATAAACTTTTCAGCTTTAGAACTGCACAAAGACAGAACGAAATAAGTTATAATCCAGAAGCCCAACGAAAAAACCCCTTTGGTCAAAGTCCATACAAACACATGATATCTGGGAAAGTGATATTTTCTAATAAGAAGAACGCTATTAGTAGAAGTGCATCTAATCGATAGCAGCACGTTGTCCTTATGCCAGGGTCTGGAGTTAAGTTATACATTATAAAAAATTTATTATTGATTCTAGCCAATATATTTAACCGATCCAGTCAGATTGTATAAATGCTGTATTAAAAACATAGAGAGGAGTGATGATATTTCAGTGCCGAATATTACTGCGGGATGTATCAAAATAATTTATTAAAATTTAAAAATATACTAAATAAATATTCTACTTTATAATTTATTAGTTTTTCCCTTTTTTTCATCTCCTTTTCGATATATCTCTCTATTGCCATTTTTTATAATTGCTTTCCTTTTTCGTCGTTTTTCATAATTTACTTCATTACCTTTACCTGGAAAATCTTTAAACATTTTTTTTATCTGCTACAAAACAATTAAATCCGGCGTTTATAGATCAGTTTTAGTCTTATATTCAAAAAATAGCACATAAAAGTTTTCAGAAACTAGCTAATATATAAATATTATTGATTCAAGGTTTTTTTGTCGCAGATTCTCTTAAGTTTATGTGATTTTTTTCGCCCATAACTTTTTAAGCTTTTTGCTTCCGGCGGTAGTTGATATTCATACCATTTTTACATTACTTATATAACTCTTTAATATTGATCTTTTATAAAGCGAAAAGATTTCTGATCATAGTCATTTAGTGTTTTAGCCCTTATTGGAAGTAAGTCACCTCTGAGGTGACAAGAGTACTTCTTCTCAAGTGGTCGTAGGGTATGTGCAAGGTGACAAGATTTATGTTCGATAGTATGCTGCCTATTATTCATCAACGGTCGCTATATTTTCCTACATGATTCTCTCCAGGTTGTACTTATTTTCATTGAATATGGAAAGAATTTTCTGTATTGTTAAAACAACATTTTAGTTAGAAATTTTTTATTTTAATTATTTATAAGTTTGCAATGTATAAAATTTCTTGAAACAACTGCTAACATGAAGGAATGGTTTTTTTTCACATGTTTAACAGAAGTATATTATTGATACTCTTTATTTGGAAATTACCAAGAAAATATTCAAGAAAAATTACTTGAATCGAAACATAGCCATACAACTTTACCTGGAGGATTTAAAATTCAATTATTTCTGTGGAGCCTGTGAAGGTAATACTGACTTATATTTATGAAAGTATATCAGGGAATTCTATGATAATATAATCCGATATTGTACGTAGCTAGAATTTCATCAAATATCTTTGCTTTTATTAACAAAACAATTAAATTAAAAATCTTCTTTTCTTATTTACCAAAACTAACTACAACCTGATGACAACCAAAAGCATGCGAAAAGTCGTCTTTGGTAAAGGTTAGTATTATATTTTATTTTATTACAACTTTAATTATACAAAAAAAACTACAGTATTAATTGAATTTCTTACGATGATTTAACAATTCAATTTAATATGCTAAGCAGAAATGTTAGATTCAGAGCTTTTAACAAAATACTACATTCTTTATAAGTAGGTTTTCAATTAAAAATTTATTTAAAAATATTTAATAACCTCAAAGGAAAATATCACTCTTTTTTTATCCTTACTTATGAATACTTTTACGTATAACGAACTCATTGCGTCCGACATCTTGAATACAAATCTTCCATATATTTTAAACCAATTACATTTTCAACTTGTTCTAAGTAATTAGATTATTAACTAATAGCTTTGAAAGGAACTAAATAATGGCCCAGAGAAGTTATCCCATCTTTGAATTTATTTGTTAGAATCATTCATTAGTACCTTACATTAATTAAATAACAAACAAAAAAAAAACTATATAAATATGTTTATTTCTAAAACCCTATAATACAATTTATTCAATCTATTCAACGTAAGAAATTACTATCAAAAATAAAATAAAAATGATATATGTATGATTCATATCATGCATTAAAAAAGCAAAGCTGGAATACTACCTTATACTGACCATCCGCTGTGAGATTGTCATCCTCGGAAGGTATCACAGTTGCGACTCTATAAGAGTCTGTTCTCCCATGCTAAATAATTATAAATAAAAACGTAACAAAAAATATTAAATAAAAAAAAAAGAAATAATATGTGTAAGGAATATTTTTCTATGAAAGGATAGTTGGAATTGTGTTTTTTAGTGTCGTGTTATCAACCAAGAAAATGTTTAACCAAAAACAAAATACGTAATTTAAAAAAAGCATGTATTTAAATTATCTAAAAATCGTCTTAAGAAACCTCTCGTAACTTCAAACAAGCCTCTTTTAGTATGTTTAAAACATCAAATCCAAAACACTTTTTAATTTCTAAATCAGAATTTTACTCACATTAGTTTAACTTCTTTTATTTATTTTTTAACGAATAGGACATACGTTTATCCTAAAAGATGATTTCTTCCCACGTGACAATAGAGCACGATGGTTATGATTAAAAGTTAATCTAGAAAATTCCGCAGTTTAACACAAACACGTACTCATTTTTTAAAAAAACTAGTAAAAAGGAACATAAGATAGGTTTTATGTGAGTCATACAGGATAAATATTTTAATGTTAAAATTAAATCAGACTTTTATTTCAATCTGTCCACTGATTGATAAATTGAATAACTTTTTCAACAGGTGCAGTAGCACATTTTTGCCATACTAATGTAATTTACCAATTCAATAAATGAAGTGCATTAGATTTTCATAAACTTACAATACATAGAGGTCAAATACACAATTAAAGGCAAAATAGACAATATGACTAGCACGTAATCAATTAAAGAAGAATGTAATTAACATTTTCACTTAGTGCAGAAAAGTTTTTTTCATTCAAATTTCATAGAGTAAAAACCTTTTATTTATCATCCCCAGTTGACATAAGTTTGTATTTACGTAACGAACAGAGCATTTTTGGGTTTGTTTAAAATAAGTAAAAATATAAATTATTCTATGATTTTTTCACATTTTTATAACATTGGCGAAATACTTAAGGGCGAAAACCGTATATGTGATGACCATTATTCAGAATATTCATAATAATGTAGAAAACAGAAAAATAGTCATTCCTACATACCATACTAATACTGAGCAATTAGTATTTTTTGTATTCATATGTAACGTCATACAGAGATAAATATTTAAATTCTACTGTTTTTGCAATGCGAAAAATTCTATAAATTATTAATTCAAATATTTTTCTTACAAAAACTAGTTAGTTCCTTTAAAAAGATCTTTTAATGCAAGTAAGTAAACACTAGTACTTTGTTAATATTTATATTATGTTTTCTTTTTAATGGAGGTGTATCTCCAAAATATTAAGAGTGAATTAATTTTAAACGATTCTCAAGAGTTGACGTAACTAGTGCTATCTATCATATACATACATTGGGCAAGATTGATGCTATAAAAGCACGTATTGAAGCCAAGGGACATCGAAAGACGCAAATTGAGATGTGGATTTTTCCTTCAAAGTCACAGAAGAAAAACTTTTCTGCATCGTATCGTAGCGAATGATAACAAATTTACACGCTATGATACATCGAAGCGTACATACGAAATCATAGTGGAGGCCAGACAAACCACCATATTATGAGCTGCTTCAATCCAACAAAACCATTACTGAGGAAACGATACCAACAACAATTGATGCAATTAAACCTGACATTAAAGAAAAAATGGCCAGAGTACGCGAAAAGACACTGCAAAATAATTTTCCAGAACAACGTTTGACCTCATATTGCAAGACCGTTCAAGGAAGCGTTAAAAAAGTACTTTACTGGAATGCCTATCACTATACACATTGTTAGATATTGTTCCTTCCTAGATATTTATTCCTTCCTTTCATTTTGATCGACAACTCATGGCCTATTTAACTGTTTTACTGCTGAACATTTTTTTCACATATTGTGCAAAAAGTGCGTAACAATTTTTCAATTATTTGTGATGTGCAGTAATTTTTTTCTCATTTTTTATGTTCTGCAGGTTTATAATATATGAATTCAAAAGTACCCTTCTAAATATTTTGAGTGTACTTTTTCTCCAAAATTTAAGTGTTCTCCGTTCATCCAAATAAACATTCAAAATATCTAAAATCAAACTGCATAAGCGTCGATATATTCATTTCATTTTGATGATACCAAATAATGGGTCGATTCGTAGATAGCCTCTCAAGATGGTATATCAGCCTATTACCAAATAAATGGGAAAAGTAACAATTAGTGGTGAACAATATTTTTAATTATCAATTTGTAATTATTTTTTTTATAATAAAGCCGTATTTGTACCAAAAATTCGTTTAAAATTAATCCACGCACCCAATACAATTTTAAATGCAGCATTATTGCATAAATAAATGTAGGTATGCAATAATATGATTAAAACAACCTTTTGCCTTCTTTCAATAAAGCACACATAAAAATAAATCGAATTAGCCCAGATCAGTTGAAAATATTTTGATTATCTTCTGTAGATTATGAACTTTTGTTATAATATTATTTTCCATCAATGAATGCAAAAGTTCCTCTGAATATTAAGGGAAAACATATTTTAAAAAAAGTTAGTTTTCAATGAGTTAATAGGAAGCTATAAAAGAATAAAAAGTGTCGAGCAATCCTTCATTTGAAGAAATCGGCTATCGTATCACTGCGTCAAGCAAAAAAAAAACAATAACAAGAAACGGATTTTGTTTATTGTTGTCGCGATGACGTAAAAATCAAAAAAATAGTAAACAGCCTTTTTTTGGTTGACACGATATGGCATTAGGTTTTACCAATACATAATTAAGTCAAATGCTTATAGCACTTTATTTTCAGTTGCTTCAATAAAGCTTGACGCGTGGACCCTCCTTTGGCATATCCATTTGCATGTAAAGATATAAAAATTGAAAGCATCACAGAAACAATTGGAAAAGAGATGATCATTGTCAACCATTTCGCTTGAGATGAGACTGGTACCATTTGTTTTTTATTCCAAATCCAAATGTAGTTAACAGCCATAATGCATAAATTTTATATATCGTACATTTAAATTTAATCAATCAAATGGTAGACAGGAGAAAGAGTATTCTTTGATGGCACAGACCTGTACAATTTATAACAAAGATCTCATGATCGTCAAAGCAATTGCAATGAAAATTTATTAAAGCTAGAAACTCCGGTGCAAATGAAGTAAGTTCTTGTTTAATGAACGCTTTAAATAAAATAAGTCATATAAATAGAGGAGAATTCGGAGGTTTGTTTAAAAGGGAAGCAATCGCGATTGCCATTCAATCACAGGGTCATATTAGCTAGTGACATACTTGAATTGGTTCATTGTAATCTGTACTGGCTAATAAAAATGTTTTTATTTTGTATTTGTTTTTAATTTTGAATAATTGATTTTTATAGAGAAAACTTTGAAAACTTTCTTAACCAATATATCAGAAAATCAAACTGAAAAGAGCATCAATATTTTTTGCATTAATAAAAACACAAAATTCTGCAATCTTACAAATTGGGACATTTTTTTTCTTCTGTGATACATTCTTGTAGTATTGTTCAGAAAGTCGTTTACTCTCAGTAGCTGATTAGTTTTAGGGTGTAAGGAGCAACATGTACATGTTTTCAGAAAAAATTAGAATTAGTTTAATCTAAAATAGATTTAATTTTCCGTTCACTTTTCTATTTCTTAAAAGTTCATTTTCAAGGATGGAATGCTATTATAAAATTATTTCTTATCGGCTATGTCATTTAATACAAACTTCAATTTTATTCTGGTCACAGTAACATAGAAATTGAAGGAAAAATGTATACGGAGAAATTTTTTTGTTTAATTTATGGCTTATTTTCTGGTTTTTTTTTTTTTAAAGCTGTGGATAAAAATGTACAAGATGACTATGATACTTTAAAGAAAAGCCAAATAACTTCTGCATTTACTGCAATAAAAATGCACAAATGTTTACAATTACCGTTTGGACCACAAGTAATGTAATTAAAATGATAGCAGCTTTAGTTAATTAATTAATTCCAACACCAGCACATGTATAGCTTAAAACCATTTAATACCTTTGATCGTTCATTAAACCTTACGTGTTTGCATATAATAAAAAACAAATTTTCATTTTCACATGAATTCATTCGAATTATAGTTTTGTAGTTTCAATCAATAAGAAATATCTAAAGCCTTCATACCACTAATGAAGTACGCTATATTAGGCGACCTCCTTTACGTACGCTGTAGGAACCAGAAAAAGTTATCACATTATGGTAAAATAGTTTAGAGGTATAGAGATATAAACGTAAAAAGTAAACGAAATCGGTAAAAAAATGTTTTTAGCTTATTTATACCAAAATCGTAAAAGTATCACGCCAGTTCAGTTGAAAATTTGGAACTGACAACAAATAAAACTAAAACAATTTTCAAAAATTGCACTACTTTTCCTATTCTGTAAAAAAATAAGAGATATTCAAAATAGTATACTGTGTAATAATTAAATTTCTTGTCTGAGATGAACACTACAAACGCAATATTGTGAGAACTCTCCTCACCTGCAATTACCATTATTCCTAAGGGAAACTAAAGCATTTAATTTGTCTGACAATCCTCTTGAGACTTTAATATCGCCCTAGAAAATTCACCAAAGTAGATAAACAGTACAAGGCTTGTAGAGGTCCAGGCAAAAAAATTTAGATCATGTTGAGTTCTGCTAAGTTCGTATATCAATTACTTAGTACATTTGGAGTTCAGTTAGCATATTTTAAGATTAGTAACGCCAATACACATTGCAAGTTATTTTTACCTAGTATTTCTACAGTGATCATCATTTATTGTTTTCTTAAAGAGTTAATTTCAATAAAATACTACGAAACTGCACATTAAGATTTGTAATGTTGCCAGTTTTCTTTTCTTTTTTAGAAAGGGCATAAAAAGGAGCTTCCAAAGAATTGCATAATGCTAGAAACTTTCAAACGCTACAATATAAAAATAATATATATGAAATACTTAATGAAATGTTTTCAAATCATCATACTGTAATAGCATTTTCATTGTTTAAATTGGCACAGAATGTTTTATCTTGTAGAAACAATTCTAAAAAAATCTGTGCGAACAAAATAATACAAATAGTATTATTTCAAAATTTGAAGAGGAGCTACAAATAAAATGGGGTTTTTATTTTGTTATAAAAGCGAAGCCCTTATTTTGAAATGGAAACTCACGAGGATCCATCTTTAGAAAAAGACTTAAAATTACATAGAAAAAAGCATTTACTCCTTGCATTTTTGTTTCTTGCAAAAACTTTTGATTAAATTTGACGCTGTTAACAAAGGAAATCGTAAGTATTGCTAAGGACAACAAAGATTGAGCCATTAAAAATTTGGTTTCGATATATTTTTTTTATTTTCTATACAGGGAAAATGTACAAAATCAATTATAAAAAAATATTATAAAAAATTATGTATCCAAATAACTCAAAATATGTCAGAATTTTGGCCTAAAAAATTATCTTATATGCAAGTAATTAAGTGGCATGCGTAATCGTCAGATCTAAGTCCTACGAGACATTTACAGTATAAGCAAATAAGAGATTTATTTGAAAAAAACTAGGGAAGAATGAACTCGTATCCCTTTTGATCAATTACATGCTTTCATAAAATCTATGCCGCACAGTTAAAAAAAAAACTACTATAGTAAATTCCATAGCAGCAGAAATTAAATATTAATGAAATCTAATACGATAATTCAATTATTTTATAAAACTGCAAAATGTAAACTGAAGGATTCCAGATGCTTGTGAAGCTCTCACACGACTGCTTTTGAACATAATTCTCAGTTCAAAGGATCTAGCTCTAACAGGACATGGAGTAATTTTCCAAAAGTTCCCAATTAATGTAAAAATAGCACAGCTTCCTGAAACTTCAACGAAGAAGTTTCCACACTTTTGTCCGCTACTGTATGTACGTGTATGTTTTCAATTTTATATCAAAGTGAACATTTAACCCTACGGCTTTAAGCTAGCACTATTATTGATTTGTAAGCCATCCCCAAGGCTATGAATATCGATTTTTTTTTTATATAACATACATTTTAAATGAGATGATTGTTTTATAAGAGTTTAACGAGATTAAAAAATTTATTGTGTTCTTTTCTTTGTGAGACATAAATTTAGTGGTTCCACGCTATTAAGCAAAAATTAATAAAGTAATTGCTAGCTTGTAAGCTTGATTTAGCAAAATTTTGAATGAAATGATTGCTGTAGTAAATTTTTAGTTTTTTTACAAATATCTGGTAAAATTAAACAAAAAAATAAAAAAAAAATTAATAAAAAATTAATGCTTTAACCGCTCAATACCTTGATTTCTTTAGTCGCTTATAAGAAAATATTTTTTGATCTTTTCAAATAAATTTTTTTTAATGACGAAAGAAATGTTTATTATAAAAAATTTAACACAATTTTTAAGATTTATTTACGAAATAAAATGTTTTTAAAAGCCTGCTTGCCTGACCCACTAATTAATTATTCAGGACTATAATGTCCTTGCACCAACCCCTAATATTTATTGAAGGAAAAGAATAAAAATTATAATACTGAAATAAAATTATTCTTAATCTTTTTTCGGACTAAAATTATTTTAATTTAAAAATACTCCTTTGTTTCTTAAACTCTCCCATTTTTAAGGAGCATTAAATACACTACAGGGAATATTACGCAATCTCTTACACATAAAAGCAAATTTTTGTTTGAAATGACCGCATACTTGTATTTTGTCCAATTATCAAAAAGAAAAAGAAAAAATCATTCTAAATAAAAATATAGAAAATCATTTACAGAAAAATAAGTATTTATATGTTTTTTTTTTATTTTTATTTTATTTTATTGGTAGAGAAATGCTTTCAATGAATGATGAAGGTGAAACATGAAAAATGTTTCAAACAAAATGAGATTTGTGTAATTTAACTAAACTTTCTGTTGTACGTGTATAGTGTATAAAGAATAGCTTCTTCATATAATTACACTAAGAACTATGGCACTAAGAACTATGAGGAGGTAAAACTTTTCTTTTAGCTTGAAGATTCTTGCCACAAACTTTGTCACCTCTCCACTTTACTCCTATATTTCAATACATAAATTTTCACATATTAAACACATTTTTATCTACCTTTTGCGATTAAAGTTGCACTGAATATTCAGCTTTAGATATTTATTAATTCTAAAATTAAGATTGATTAGAGATTTAACAATCTCCAGCGGAGATAATGTCCAGAACCGTTCCGCGCAAACACAAAAAAATTACTACGGGTCTTTAAAGAAATATTCTTCAGGTTTTAGATTCCTCTCTCTAAGCTTTAAAATAAAGCTTAGAATTTATGAAGAATTTTTTTTTCAATTCAAACCCAACTCTGTTTGTGCGACTTCCTCAGCGTGGGAATCAGAGCTCAACTAACGTTGAATTTAACTGAGCGCAGCACGAATGTTTTCGCCGCAGAAAAATCTAAGCTTTTTTTTTATTAAAAACTGAGAAAAGTGTCGACAGGAGCTTTTTAGGGCGCCTGGCATGTATTTTATCGAATTTTCTTCGCTTGCTATGGAACCGATTTTGTAAGCCGCATGCTCTTTTTGCCAAACAAAGTTTTTTTTTTGCATCCTGGAAACATACACACCACCGCTCATACACACTAAAAAAAATGTCAAAGTTACGTAAAGACAAATTTTTAATTTATGTAAGGTTTCATTATTTAGAGTTTCTAACACCCTTAAAATTTGTACTATTTCATTTGTTGACTGTCTTTAAATGCACTTGGCAAAAGTAGATAGGGCCTCCAGGATTTCAAAGATAAGTAAAATAAATCTCGAAAAAACTGAGGGCTAGGCTAGATAGGTAATTAATTTTTTAACATTATGTAAAATTTCATATTACAAAAATAGACAAAACAACAAGTTTTAAAAGACATACGGCTTTAAAATTTTATATAAAAATAGAAATATTATTTATGTATTTTCCTCTTCTTGGAGTATGCGCTTCATGTGACGTCATACTGCGTCATTAGTATTTTGAATGTGCCATTGGCGGCGATTTTATTACAACCCTCAACAAATTTTATAGCTCTTGGAGAATTATCACAAGATAAAAAATGTTGTTATTTAATTTAATCAAAAAAAAAAAAAAAAATTTAATTCCATTAAAAATAAACAATTTAATAAAAGAAAGAATTTGAAAATGATTGCATAAGAAAATCAATAGAGCACTTCCAAAAGCTTTTTTGCCGAAAGTTTACCTTTTTTCTGTTATTTTTCTCGCAATATTGCTTGAATAGGGAATCCTCCTTCTTGTTCTTTCTACATTTCTAGTTTAATCTTCAAAGTAGTTCGATAAGAAAAAAAAAATTATGTAACTAAATTTTATATTTTACCCATTTTAGTTTTAGTTCTAAATAAAAACTCAATAAGAGCCAATCATGTTTTGCTGTTCTAAAATCTATGCCGTTTTAAATCTTCTATCGATTTTTCTAACTTTTAATATACCCACAATTTTACAAAATTTTAATTAAAAATAAAACCGAAATGGAAATTCTATAATAAAACATGCAAATGCAAATTAAAATGCTATGTGTAAACTTTTATTAATGTGTTTACTACATTTTTTCGTTTCTACTCTAAGCATTAATTTTTTAACCTTTTGTAACTTATTTTATCATTAGATTGTAAGCTAAACCAGTTGAGAACCAGGGTTTATCGGCCGATTCATATATTTTAAATTCTCAATATAACTTTTCCTCAATCTTTTATGTTTTAAACAAATAAATAAAAACAAAATTAAGTAGAAATCATTTACAAATATGAAAATCTTTAATAATAACGCCCTGTACTCGAAATATATTTACAATAAATTCTATGAGCCCCGATTTTTATTATCAGCCTATTTAAATTTATTTATAAAATTATTAGAGAAATTATAGAGAAATCTTACATGTTTTCAATCTGAAATGTAAATTAACTGACAAATGGAATAGTAAAATAGTCGATAATCTTTTATTGATGTGACGCGAATTTGGCAGAAATTTGCTAGTATAGTATAGTTTTTGATTGTCTTCCAAATATCATGATTGCCCGGGATTCGTTTATACTACTCGAACACAGTTGTA
>JXPE01109015.1:1735-17367 GCA_001015215.1 Holcocephala fusca
AATCGTGGGAAATAATCGAATAGAAAATGAAACTGATAAAAATAAACTTTCAGAAGGAACTTTCACCGTTCTTGGTTAGCGTAAGCAATTTTATTTCTTTTAGGTACATTCATCAACCTCTTACCAATCAAAAATATCTATACGCTTTATGGCTAAGTAGATAAGGAAATATTCAGTGGAGTATTACTCTTACTACTGTTATGAATGTATTCTTAAATTAATATACTTCTAATACTGAGGTCTGTTTTGTCCAATCTTAGCATGTCAAAAGAACTTCTTTCGATATCTTTAATTTCCAATCACACTAACTGCAATTATTCTTCTATGTGGATATTCACCTTATATCACCTTCATTGTTGATTTTATTTTTAGCATATCTTGTAAAAATATAAGTCATTCTTCCGTACTTTAAATCCGCCTGCATTAAAGTAACTTATAGCTCTAAGAGAATTTCAATGGATTTCTACTAACTTTAACAAAAACACTAAGGGCTCGAATATATTGTACTTTAAGATCCTTAACATATTTTTTACAAAAATTTTGCTGGCGTATCTTTTGAAAATTTTCCATATTCGCTTGAGAATACTATAATTTCACATTTTCACGTAAAGGATACAGCCCACATTTATGAAAGAGTAGATGGTGGCCCACCCAAAATCTCAATTTTGCAAACATGAATAACAGTTGCACTTAAACACCATATTGAGATATCTTAAAATGTTGATAGGGTAGATGAATTACCCCCAACGAATATGACTGCGACCTTATGATGATTACTCCACTCCTTGACTGAATCGTGAACTAGACCATCCAAAGTTAAAGGAATGAAATTCTATTTCAAGCAAAATACAATGTTTGCTTTACGCTCCGTTGGGATGGGTTTTTTTGGGGTGTGAAAAACAGGAGCAATCTACAGTCTGCAACATATAACATAGCTGGGAACACATTTACACAGAACTGTCGGAAAACAGAATGAATGGAAACAGCTGCAGGGTGTTGAAAACACCTGTGACCATGGCAGATTGTGAAAGGTTAAATATGAAAGTGCAGAAGGTCCTTGAACAGATGAAAAAATCGGGGAATCACCGTGAATAATGGTAACAGAGGCAGATGATAATTCGACAGCCCACCAAAGTTGAGTACACTTCGATTGTAATTGACTGTAGTAGGGTTGAGGGATTTCGATTCCTTTAAAAAGATGTCTCTTAGAGGAATTTCATATACCGAACAAATACTTTGTTAAAATCATTCCTCGTTTCATATTACACACCTACATATACACAGACCCACACAAATAGCCTGTAAAAACCACATGCTGCTTGGTGGCACGTGTCAAAGTCAAATTCAATTAAAAGCAGGTGTCCTTGATGATCCTGCATAATCATGCCATTTAGATTTTTCGGTGTCTTGCTTCTTCCTTGGAAAAATATACTTCTTGCCTTAGTTGACTCTTATCAAAAATAAAAGAAAATCTGAACGGAAACCACAATTGATGGTAACCACAACATGGTACATATAAACGAACTTAATGGCGTCCGCAGATGGCAGGTGGTTTTACTTCCTCAATCTACCTATACACGTACATCCCTTATTATACAAGTGCCTATATGAACTCTGATTCCGGATGTTCCAAATTTCTAATTGTGTGCAGAATATAAGATAACAATATATCTATGAAACTGTGATTAGACGGCTGTTTTCGTTGAAGGAATTTCTCACAGACTATTTAATTCAGGGGTAAAAAGGTCGACTACACTTAAGCTCTATTCTACACTCTATGGGGCGAATTCTCCTGAATAAGAAATCTCCATCTACTTATAGAACTTTTTACCTTTCTTATTTGATTTTACTTATCTACTTCGAATTGCTGCAATTGTAAACGCTATTTACGCCAAGAAATTTACCCAACTGGTAGCTTCTCGTGAGCTTTTGAATACCATGCGAATAGACAGTAGTAATTTTTTTTATATATTGCTATTTTGAAAAAAAAAAAAACTTCTAACTGCGTGAAAAAAACTTCTACTTGCAAAAATAATCATCTTTTGTTAATTCGCAGCACAACATTATTGCAACTCAAGTAGTTAAATGGCAAACTTGCTGATTCCTGCCTGTGAAATTAAATATCCTTCAATGTATTAATTAGGAATTTTATAAAATTAGTAGTTTAAAAGTTAATAATAATGCCAGGCCGCTTTTTATATTTCTGAATAGTGCTTTAGTTAGCCATCTCATGAATTCAATTCATTTTCCTAATACCATCGAAGCAGGTATTCAAAACAGGCAGCATATTACATTGAGATAAATCAATTGTAGGCAGTGGTGCATGATCAAAGTACGTAAGGGAATAGTTTTAGTGTTTTTTAATTATTTTCCATGTTCATGATTAGTAAGGCTCTCTCTTCCCCTGCTTTCTTTTTAGCAATTTATTTACTATACCAACTAATTATTTGAAACTACTGATTTTACTCGTTACTTTAGAAACCTTACACATCCTAGTTCAAAAGAAATATGTTACTACAAGCCATAAATTTACTGGCATATTAGAATACTGGAACAGAAAATTACATGAGGGTATATGAAATAACCTCATCACTTATCGATTAGAAATGGTTTAATTTAACCTTGCTTAATTTAGCAAGAGCCAATAATAAAATATGACGAAAACGATTAATTTAAAAGCTGAGCCGTGGCTTTAGGAAATAGTACTCGATACTGCCGTTCATAAGTAAGGTTGTCGATAAAAGTTTGCTATGTACTTAATCAAAAGAAAAATCATAAACGACTTTTATGCTGGATTATACTCCTAGTAGGGCTTAACGATAAGAGCAGTTTCAGTGAACCTTGATAGCGTGATATGTAACAACCCTTAAAAAGGTTTTCCATAATCCACCCCTGCAGGTACTAAATGAATTTTTTAAGGTACACTTTATGCCGCATGAACCAAAATTGAAATACCATTGAGATTATAGCCTGAAGCTGCTTAGGAGTGAATCTTAGGACCAGATATCTAGAACACCATTTGAGATAGTACTCTAATTTTTGCTCAGATATTTTGCTCAGATATATAAGATAGTATATCTATCTACAAGCTTACTGAGATGTTAGAGGTCTTTCTATTTTAGTAAAAAATTATTATTATCTTCCTAGTTTGCATGGAAAACGACCTTACGGGCTTACAGCCGAATATTACATTCCTAAGAGCTGCAATTTCTCCAGAAAATTAAATAAACTGGAAAAAGGGCGACTCAAGGAGCTATGACTCTACAACATCGTGACTGATGGACTTAATGAAGTTAGTTTTGTTGCGTGAATCGGAGATTATGGTGGAAATTCTCAATAAAAATGTCATAATAATCTTTGTTCAGTAGCTTGAGCTCGAAAAGAGTGACATAGAAGCGTGAAAACTTGGCAGATTAAATATATTATACAAATAAAATTCGTTTTAAATCTAGCTTGATAGTGTGAGCAAGGATTCTTTAGCTTATTTATATCTCCACTAAATTGAAAAAACAAAAACACACCTGTCTATATAATATCCCAGGTATGTTAGATATCCTCCTAAGGATAAATTTTTTAACTGTAAAATATGAATCAAGAACTTACTTCTTAAAGTATTTTTAATTTACTTTGAATATTATTTGCGCCAGTAGAAATTTAACAATTCTTTAAAGGGGCAAAAGAATCCAGGCCTGATTTATAATCACTCCTTTCAGTAGCAATAAACTTTATATTTTATAGCGAAAACCAAAAGAATGGAGTATTCAGTAGGGTTATAAGAGATATTTTAAAATCCATTAAAAAGACTCGATTTCTATTAATAGTTGTCATGTAATCTTTAGAAAATTTTAAAATATTTAGAAAAATCCTCGAAACAAGTAACTTTTTAGTTAATAGCACCAAAACTTTATCCTAGTTTCCTTTAAGTTAAGACAAAAGGTCCAATTAAGAATCATACGAATCCCTTTAATAAATTTGATTTTTCGCTAATTTGAATTGCACTGTTTTTGATTTCATTACGCCCATATTTACATAAAATGAAAAATTGAAAACATAATTAAGCCGATAAAATAGTTTCCTTATGTTTTTGTAAAAAGTCTGTCTTTTCAAAAACTTGACTGATTCTTTTAAAAGTTTCTCTATTGAATTTCAAACCCACTAGGAAGTCAAAATCAAAATATCAATCAAATATTTTTTATTAAAACCTCAAATTAAAACAAAATATTATTTACCTACATCTAATGACTGTACTTAAAGTACTACTCAACTTTAAGTATTAAAAAGTTTTCAAAATGCCATCTAAAGTAACTTAGAAATTTAATAAATTTTAATTGCATCGCTAAATTCTTATCACCAAAAAAATTTATACATTCATTAAAAGAAATTGTTGAAAACTTCTTTCAAATAACATGAAAGTAACCAAACGATTTGAAGTAATTTAAAAGTTTAATTTCATTCAAAAAGTATTTCGTTTCACCTGGTACTTCTTCTAAAGGTACTAAAACCATAAAATCCATTTCGCACCCTTCCACACAATCAATCAATCAGGCGATTAGTACTCAAGAAGACTAATGAGATGACATTTTCAGGCTCAGGTGAACCTTATACAAGCACATGTGCCCCATGGCAGTTATCAGATCACTTTTGGGAAAATAATTTCTAAGAGAACAGAGAAATCTATTGCCAGGGTATAACAAAACCCAAGGACTGGGGGAGTAACAGAAGCAGAATCCAACATTCATCTGGAGCAGAATTAACGTGCCACTTACAGTGCCTGAGGCGCAACATAAAATTTTGCCCATGTGATATATCTCGTCCCCTCACAAACCGTTTTCTTCCATATATCTTCTTCCGCTCCTTAGTCTTTTTACTGGAAAAGTTCGTCTACTGTAGATGACATTTCTGTTATTACCTTCACCAATACACGCTTGTAGGCGAATATGCTGTTCTTCTATGCCTGACCTGATATCCCTTTACGTAAAATCAGTCTCAGTATTGGACCAACTTTTTACGAAGAATTCTATGTGAAACCTGACAGTGAGATGTGGAGTAGAATTACTGATGTAGTGTGGTGCGGTACTCCAGTCTCTGTCAGCACCAGCTGAATTTACAAACACTTCAAAAACGAATGCGAAAACATAGAAGGCAGGACTATCCTCTATATAGGATTATATGTAGTATTGCTGCACGTTAACCACTAGGGATAACTACTTTAAAAAGGGCAAAGAATCACAGATGTTCAAAAGTCTGGACCAGATTTCTTTAAGTGCATCAAACAAATAAGTACGTTCTCATGAGCATCAACATTACGTACACGGAAACAGAAAACATTTGAACCGCATGTTTCCTTATCCAAAAAACGTCCGTATTCAAGATTGCGCTATGCAAAAATTAGGACACCAAAATACTTTTTAACATATACATAAATGCATTTACTATCCAAGTATCCTGGACACAAAACATTTGCGGGAATCATTTCGGCCAGCTTGAAATATCAGGTTGTATGCTAGTCCAGTCCTAACTTGCTAGTCAAAGTAATCAATTTCAAACTGAGGCAATCACATAAAAAAAATTATTAAATTTTTGATATTTAAAACAGAAATCAATAATACTTTGAATTTTGTAATAATTGAAAACAATTGGCGCAATATAGCCGTAGCTCATTGGGTAAAAAAAATTAAGCGATTTTTAATGGAATTGTAAAATTTGTTAAACTTTGATTTATAGTAGAGAAAGATGCAATGCACACATAAAAAAGTAATGTCCATTTAGTAATTTAAGGGATGATAATGGAATTCAATAGATTTAAACATATAATTTTTCAATATGTTATGCCGTTTTTCTTTTAATTTTACTAACTTCATATTAATTTGCTAAAAATTTGGCATATTTTCTTCTTCTTCATGCAGAAACTCGCTTAATTCAAATCATCATTGAAAAAAATAAACAAATAAATAAATGAATAAAATACTCCTAAAAACTTTTAGCAAACAACTGAAGGAAGAAAATCGATTATTGATTTCAAATTATTTCGCAATGGTCCTTAGCACTTTGCATTATAATTTTTTATTTCTAAAAAAGTAATTCTCTTTCAATAAGTGAAATTCCCTCGTTTTGATTAGAAACTCTAAGACTCGAACGATATAAATCCAAAACTGCACAAATTTCAATACTCGTGTCGCAAGGATCTGCCCTAGGTCATTTATTTGTTACTAACTTTCTTCTACACACTCAATTTTAATAAAATACGTGTAGTAAAGTTATTAGCAGCATTCTTTACGCGTAACACACAACAAATGATTTGCTTCAATGACAAAACTCTATGATGACAAAATACAACATTAGTTTTTTTAATATAATGAAAATTTTTAATAATATTTACATGTTCTAGTTTTGGCTAATCCCCTAGTTATTTCGAAATTATCATAAAACAGTGATGTATGTGTAAAAAGAAAAACCTATTGACTTTAAGAATCTTTTAAAGAATTGAATATAAGGCTTTACTGAACCTGAAAGAAAGTTCGATATTTTAAAGAGCTTACGTAATGAAGCTATTTCAGCGTTTTTAGAGGAGCTAGAAAAAAAAGAAACAAACGCAAAATTGATGGCTTATAAATATAAAGATGAAAATTTGACTTGTATACAAAATCTGCAAAGCAAAATATTTTGGAGAAAACTCCATAAGTTTATATTTTTATTTTAAATAATTGCATAAGTTCATTGTATTTTTAATCTAATAATATTTGATAAATCACTTGGGTACGCAGAGGTTCGCCTCGCAAGGCTGTGAGAGAAGAAAAGGTAGAGAGCTATCTGATCAGTTCATTAGGGCTAAAGAATGAGTTCATAGAGCCCTTGCTCGTCAGGTAACTTCATGAACGATGGCTTGACAATCAATAGCAAATAATCGAATTGTACAACTACATACTGTATAGCTGGTATGATAGTTGCACAAAACAATGAACATCTTGTCAAAAATACGGGTACTTGAGGATTAAATATGAAACACAGCCAAGGAGTTATTCATGACATGCGGGCGACATGTCATGATCGATAATGACAAACTAAAAGGTAGGCACAACCACCTACCCGGCCTAGTGAAACCCGTAAAGTGCAACAGGAATAGGCCTTTAAATCTACGAGCCGTAACTCGTCGATGCGAAAGCTGATTAAGCTAAGCCGTAAGGGTGAGCCTATGTCAGCCTAAACACTCTGGGCTACCAGTGAAAGTAAACGGGGATCTGAGGAAATAGGTGGCGCAATTATTCTAATGCAGCAAGGAAGAAGATGGTTCATATCATTGAAGTTGAACTCCCAGGAATAAGCTGTACCTGATGATCATAAAAGAACCAGAGTTTTGAATTTCGATAAACTTTTTTGTCTCATTGGCCAAACGATCAATAAAGAATAATATTTGGGTGTTATAAGTCATTTGCGTGTATTCGCAAGAAAAGCAAGATTTATGGAAGAATAATTCATGGATTTTACACCACGATAATGATCCATCTCACACAGCGTTAATTATTTCGGAATTTTTGGACAAATCTTTCAACCAATATCATCAGTCAATCACCGTACTTTCCCGATATGGTCCCCTGTAACTTTATCTTATTTCCCAAAATCAAATTGCCATTGTGAGAGACGCATTTTGAGACCATAGAGGCCATAAAAGAAAATTCTCTGCCTGAGCTGCAAGCCATACCTTTGACAGACTATACAAATTGTATGAGAAATTGGATCAAGCGTTGGTATACATGTACTGCCGCAAGAGGAGAATATTTCGAAGGGGTTAATAAAGAAATTTATTAAAAATTGAAATTTTGGATTTTTTATTAAGATTCCCGTTATTTTTTGATCATAAGGCATATGCAGTTTCTACCATCTTCGGATGGTTTTCGTACAGACCCATAACGACAGACTAAAGTAAAAAAGGACCTTATTATACTGACACCTTACTAGCTGATATGGTTATTTTTAAGCAAAATACTCTTCTTAAAAAGTTTAATCAATCGAAAACTAATCTCAGTGCATTTTATCTTTCGAGATAAAATAAACCCGTCTCGTCTACGTTTAACACTTGATCTTGCAGTATACATTCATTCTTCAATTATTTTGATTTACACTTCAGCAATTACTCTCAAGCTACCTTGTCATTAGCTTAGGCTGTTTATTTTTTAATCTTAAAGTGCTTTAATCAAAATATCTTCTTAAATATCTCGAACTATACAATTTTTTTTTTTGATATTTTCGTATGATTTGAAATTAATAACTCTTTAGCATTAATACTTCTAAATATGATAAATGTATTTATGTTGACAGAGATTTGCACATACTACTCGTATCTTCATGCAAAAGAGATTAGTGAGTTTTCCATTTAATTTTTATTTGTATCTCTGACGTAAAAAATAAGTCTTATGACTGGTTCATACGTTAAAACATTTACGCAAATATTTTTCGAACTAAATTTCAATTACAAAAGTCTGTGCAAACGTAATCAACCAAACCACGTTATTTTCTTACTTGCGCTTTACCTTTTTTTATTAATCAAAATTTACGACAACCAAAGATCAACAACAACAACATCACTTCAATCAAAAACGATAAACAGCTTTTCTAGTATCACACGTCTTTCTATTTTATTACAAATTCTTGGTTTTTTCTATATCAAACTTTTGATTTACGCAATTTTGGGTTTGTCTCCATTCATTTCCTGTGTCAAGTAATCAGGGCTTTTGAACTTTTTATCCCGCAATTTTTAGGAAATATAGCAAAATATTATTAATAATGAATTCCATTGCATTTCACAACATCAACAACTTGCTGACGTTACAATGATACAAGGTCATTGCATAAATAATTCAAACTTGCTAAAAAACAATTTTCATATATCAAATAATTGTACATTTTCGCAACAATTAGTTGGTTACTAAGTAAACACGTAATGTTAACAAAAACGCTACTATTCTTTTTGGTAACTTATATAAAAAAGTATGGTATGAAAGTAATTGCTACCACATTTTTAGTATACCAAAAAAACTTTACTTACCACCACACAAATGACTAAAAGGTCTTATCATGAAATTAAATGAAATGAAATTTAATTTTAAAATTTTTTAGCTACTATTTGAAGACTATTTTCCTGAAAATTCAAATTTCGATAGCTAATGAATTTTATTTAATTATTTTTCACGTTTTTTATTAAAAGACTTAGACTTAACACTTTGGATAGTCAAGGCTTTAAGCAAAAAACATTTGTGCAAATAATTTAAAAGAAAAAATGCTTAACAACTGTCCAAATAAAAGTTTCCATTTATTTAGCCCAGAAAATTTGGAATGTTTTAATAAAAGTCTATGTGAAAATTTAAAAACATTCTACAAATTTTATTAGTCACAGCAAATTCATTAAAAACAACCCCAGGAATAGACTTTTACAGAAAGACTACAAACGCAAAAAATTTTATTTATTTTCCCACTATTATCTCGACTAGATTTTTACTATATGGAAATTTCAAAATATTAATTTTTGGTATTAGAATGAGGCTTTACTTTCCTGTGGTAGTAGTAACTTTTCTAGATTTGGAGCCTCAAATAAAATGTCTCAACATATCTGAGACTTGGGAAAAGAAAATCTCGATTTGTGGAGCACTTAATATACTAAATTTTCAAAATACATACTTTTTTCATACACCATGTTGGTCACTGATATGAATTTATTCTCAAAGCTTGAGATTTGATGCTCTTGTAACCGAAGTAGGAATTTAAAGTAAAATTTATTTTTTATTCAATTCCTAAAAGAAAATTCATCGGTAAGGGGGAAATATTGTTTATAACCAAGAGTAAATACTGTGAAAGTTAGACTTATTTTAGCCCGGTATAAATGATAACAANATGTTGGTCACTGATATGAATTTATTCTCAAAGCTTGAGATTTGATGCTCTTGTAACCGAAGTAGGAATTTAAAGTAAAATTTATTTTTTATTCAATTCCTAAAAGAAAATTCATCGGTAAGGGGGAAATATTGTTTATAACCAAGAGTAAATACTGTGAAAGTTAGACTTATTTTAGCCCGGTATAAATTTTTAATATTCTACAACTCCGAAAATCTCTAGAATTAAAAAAATAGAATGTTAACAACCATAAACTTGATGTCTATGAAATGATAAGTGAACAGTCAAAAATGGATTATTTTCTTTGGGGAGCTAGAAGTAATTTTTACTTGCATAAAAGAGAATAACGTGAAAAACTGTTGCTATTCTTATCGAAAAAATCGTAACAATACACAATCTTCATCACTCGAGGAATATTTAGTATGAACGAAAATTCCACTAAAAAATCTCATTCCATTAGAAAATCTATTCGAAATACCGAACAGTGATTTAAATTTTCTTCATTTAATGCAGCATCTTCTTAGTCTCTAATATTGGAAGAAGTTTCTGTGACATTACCAAAACCAGCCCAAGTGGTCATTAAAAATTACGAAAAGAAAGCATAAAAAAATTCAAAAAGTAGTGCGAACAAATTAATTCCATCAACGTGAAGTACTAAATGAATTGGTTAACAAATTCACCTCCAATCAACCCGTTGTTGCTAGCTAGATCCATCCAATATCTTCAATAAAATTTAATTAATTACATTGGAAAGATATTAACAGACTCAACAATTTGATGGATAGCTTGTTTTAAATCTTTCTCATTTAAAAGACTACATAATATGAAAGAATGAAATAATCAAACTACACAATTAATCCAAAGAAATGAAGAAATTAAAAGTTTTATTAATAAAAAATGATTATAACAAATCACAAAAACTATTTTTCTACGGTTTTTTAAATTTTTTCTAATCTAGGAACGAGTTATGTACGGGTTGGTTTTTCGTCGTAGTTGTCGTAGTTGGTGTTTCATAAGATAAAATGGACAACTACAAAAGTTTATCCCAAGATAATCTCAACTTTTCTAAATTAAGGAAAAAAAACGACCAATGTCATTTATTGAAACAATGTCGTAAATATCAGGTGTGTATTGATATGAAAGGGCCGTATTAATTTTGACAAAATAACTAATAGTTTTTTCTAACTTAAAAAGTTCTATTATTTTTGTTACAAATAAGTGATTATGTGCATGTTATAAAATGCAAATTCTTTGAATTACGAACCATGAAGAACTAAACGCACGTTTCTAAGAACGATAATTCTTCAAGTCCTTAGAAAGAAAACTACAAATTCTCATGGGCGTTTAAAAAAATAATTCTTAAAGCCGCGAAATTTTTAAAAAATATAAAACCATCAAATTGTGTTTTTCGTAGGTATATTGAGAATAGAAATATTTGAATTCATGAAAAAAGTGTATGGTGATCGTTGCTAGTACAAGGATTCAATGGCGGTTATAATAATTTTGACGAGGACACAAATTCAAACATCTTAAGAAACAAAAAACGGAATGAGTTGGTACAATAATTTAGTGAAATGATTGCCTACGATGCGAATTCGACTATGAAATGAATAGCTGAGGAATTAAATATAAAACAAGGATATTATTCACAAAATTTTGACGAAAGGATCTTTATAATCAATCGGAAACTCTATGCTCAATGTTTTCCTCACGTTTTAAATTATTACCAAGATTTTTCTGGCTTCAAACAAGGTTGAAAGGACCTTATTAAAATATCCCAACGGAACAGTACAATACTATTATGAATTGTAACAGGTGTCTCCAAGTCTCCAAGCTCTTCGAAATCAAAGGAATTTAATTTCCAGAAGTCACAAGAATTGCATTGGTTAATTTCTACGACTCTACAGGTATGATATTTCGGGAATTGATTCCACACGATAAAAATTTGTGAAAATGAATTGTTCTAATTAGTTCCGGATATGAAGTATCAGTAAGTGAACTTTTGTTGCACGATAATATACCAACTCACAGGGCCATCATTGTTCGCCAATTGGTAGCGAAAAAATAGTTTGTATGCTTTAACATTCTCCGTGTTTGCCTAATGTATCTTGCTAGATTTAGCTAGGAAAAGAACGAATGAAATGAAATTAAAGGAACACTATATGGTAATGTTACTCAAGGTCAACAAACTATGATTAGGGTTATTGACAAGCTTTCAAAAAGCGACTAAACATAATCTAAACTAGTATTAATTGAACATTTCCAATGGTGTATTGATGCGTAAGGAACGTTTTTTAAAGTAAAGGAAATAATCTTGGCAAAATTACTTTGTGCGTTTTTTTTATTTAAAAACCTTGGATTGAGAGGTAGATAAAATGAAAAGCTTACATATTGCTCATGAACTTTCTATTCTTCTAATGTGGGTGGATTTCGACTTAATTTGGTTTTAAACTACCTAGGCCATCCGCGCGGATCCATTGCGTCCCTCCTTTTTATGTCCTAAGCGGGAATCGAACCCATGACCTTCTGTGCGGATAGTCCAATGGTTACACCATTGAACTACCAGGCCGGACTTACTGCCCTCTAAGGAGAAGGTGAATGAAACCAGGAAGAAAGTAGAGTAAATGACAATGGAATATAGTGGTCAAGTTAAAAATTACAAGCAATCCCATTAAAAACTAAAATAATTTTTCTGATTTTAATTTCCAAAGCGATCTTAGAAACCATAAAGTTATTGGAAGTAAAACGATAGGGAAAAAGAAATAAATAAAATAAAAATAGACTTTGATTCCATTGCAAAATCCTCTCAAAATTTGAGTTAAATTGTCATTTATAGCAGTTTTGCGAGTAATTAATCCAACGAAACTGGACAAAAGGAGTAATCTCAGAGAAAAACAAAACAAAACCAGCAAGGAAATAGAATTTTAAATGCACGAATAAATCTAAAATGTTCAAAACCTGAATATTTTCCAGGTGTTTTCAATTAGTAAGCGACACCGTTTTGTGAAAATATGAAAAGTGTACAAGTGCTCATTACTTTTTCAAACCAGTACACCTTACCTTTTCCTGCTCTCTCATTATGTAACTAGTTAGAAAATAGTACCTTCTGCCTTCTGCTGGAATCAGACCTTCTTTTTAAGAGCCTTCTTTTATGTTTTAATAGTTTGATGATATTAATACTTCGTTCAGAAATTCATTTATTACCTGTATTTTTGTAATGTTTGACTATATCTGCGAAACCATTTATCTGTTGCATTATTTTGTTATTGATTTAAGCTATTTTACATTTATTACCATATTTCTCTCCAGAAATGTACAATCTAAGGTCGAAATTTTATTTTAGTATGGATCTAAAATGTTGTTTCATATGTAGAAACCTAGAAACTTCAATCAATTAGAAAAGTCAGTTGTTTGCCTATTAGAACGTGATGATGATATACGAAAATATTTTGATAGATTATAATAGTTTTAATCTAGTCATATGCTAATGCATGCTATAATATCCAATTATAAGAACAATAAAAGTTAAATTAATTTCATTATTATGTTTTAAAAAAGAGAATGGGGTTCCTAGCACCAAGACCTAAGAGGATCAACCCATTGAAAATCCTCGTCTCCTGGCATCACAACAAGGTTTCTTTACCAAAACCAAATAAACTCATTACCAGACTTTAAAGCAGAAAAAAGGCGTAATATTCTCCACATTTTCACTACAGCTTCAGTAAATGCTACAGTAAACTTTTTTCGAGCGTCAGGAATATTTTCCCAGAATATTGTACCTTGTACTAGTCTTATTGTATGACATAACCTGTGCTTTATTTAAACACAGTAACATATCAGACTTACGTCTTCCCGAATGTTCTAAGAAATACCAGATGTTCCTGCTGCAAAAGGACTCCACCAATCTTCTCATGTGCATTTGTAGGGCTTAACAATCAATGGGCTACTTCAACATACACTAAGACGTGTAACCCGATTGTATTTCTAGTGCCACATCTTTAAGTGCGCTGGTGAATTACTATATCCTGGCATCCCAATTATTTTGATGTTATGTAATACAACTACCTCCATTCCTTAAAATCCCTTACAGTTCCAAAAAATTACTTCAATTTAAAAACAAAAAGTACTTCACTCAATAACTATTTGACATCTCATCACAGTTCTGAACATTTTAATTTTAACAACTGCTTAACCAAAAAAATAAAAGGATTAAGACTCTCAATAGCTGCACTCAATAGCTCAGACTTATCCTGACAGGATCAAATATAAGAAGCTTCCTACTAAAGAACTCCAATTGACATCTGATTGCAGCTTTGAAAATTTGAACTGAATTAAAAATTGACCTAAATATATAGGTTGAAGTTTTCAATAATTTTACTATTAATGGCACTAACAAATTTCATTATATAAGACAATTTTCAAAATAATTTTCAATATCACTAATTGTAAATCTATCAACGATTTCCAGATGTTAAAAGTTCATTAAAATGATTTGAAAGCAAGGAAATTATGAGTTGTACATGTTGAAAACGATGAATGTTGAAAGGCGCAAGATTGATCTGTAAGTTATTGAGTTAAAGGCATAGAAAAAAATTTTTTTTGCATCTTATAGTCACGCGTAATTAAAAACGAATACACTTAGACAATCCGAAGAATCATAATTATGGTGGAAACCATATAACCAGATAAACCATCAGCATCGTCGAAAAATCCGAATATTCAATATACCAATCTAATCACTTGTGGGGTCAGCTGCGTGTAGAGCACAGTGAACTATACCAACCCAACAAAACCATTTCATTGGTAGACGATACCAGCAATAATTGATTAAATTAGGCTGTCTATTAAAGTAAAAATGACTATATTATGATAGAAGACATAATAAAGTGGTCTTACATCATGACTACGCTGGGCTTCACAATGCAAAACTAATTAAGGAAACTAAATCATTAAAACTAAACTGAGATTTCCTACCAAATTTACCGAAGTTTTCAAAAATTGCAACTTCTGATTTCCATCGCTCTCCCATTCTTATGATAATATTAAAAAATTAGCCGATTTATAGATAGCCTCTTAAGGGTATGTGGTTGTTTCGACTTAGTACCCACTTACTTACCAGAAAGATGAACAAAGTGGTGGCTAGCCACGGACATTGTTTTAAGTGATCAATTCGGAACCATTTTTCTACAATAAAGCTGTGATTTGCTTGCATTGAGTGAAAATTAGTAAAATCGTTTTAAATATTAAAATTTTTGCACTTTAAACTGGAAAAAGGGAGACAACAGCTTTTACTACAGTTTTGTTCTCTCTTGAAAATTGTACTTTGACTTAAAAATAAACAATTTATGTTTTTGTTTTTTCTTTTAAATATTTTTTTATCTATTGACAATATTTTTGCAACAATAATGTTGTTTGTAGATTCTAACAAGCAACAGCTCATGAAATAATTAAAAGTGACGGCAAGCAACAAGTCTAAAGAATTGAAAATTAAGTGGAAACGAAATTTAATTAATAATTAAAACGAATTTAATTAAAGTTTCACCTTTTTATTTTTAACATTAATTCGAAGAACGATTAAAACCCTACCCTATCCTATAAATGTCCTGTGGCCTTCTATGCCCTGATATGAACGATTTCATCAAAAAAACTTGACCACAATGTGTTAAGGTTCAGGTGCAATCAGCTAACTAAACACAAAAATAAGTTAATTAAAGGTGAGGTACTTAGTAGTGGTCTAAATTATTAAC
>JXPE01109022.1:0-16061 GCA_001015215.1 Holcocephala fusca
GGCTAACAAGTTTTCAATCCACCCTTGTATTTGGGTCTTCTGAAAATCTTGTTAAAGAGAAGACTATACAAAATTATGACTGGGGATCAATTTCTGCTGTTACATCATTTGAAAATCTTACGCATGGCAGCAATATCATTCACGTGATTTCTTCTTATGCCGATATGGAGCCTAAGGATTATATACACGGACGGGACCGTAAAAATAAAACGTGCGAGTATCAATAACAGTCTTTTCTTTAAAGGAATATGATAATTGCATAAGAGGTGTAAATATGTCTGATCGTATGGTATCACATCATCTTCACTTTTTAAAAAATTGAAAAATTTACGACGAAATTTTGTTTCAATTGCTAAATGTACCCATAGCTAATTCATGTATTCTTTTCAAGCAAGAAAATACAAAACATACTTTCTTGAGCTGCTACTCGCACCGCAATGATAAAAATGGGCAAAAAGATTCAAGAAAACAAGATAAACCAATTTCAAGCTCTATGTGTAAAAAACCACCAAAAACCTTTAAAAGCTTGTCTAAAGTTGATTTTCAAATCAGACAGGCAGTATAAATACTAAATCCTTAAAAAACCAAGTAATAAGTAACTCTTTAAGAATTCTCGGCATAAATTGTGTAAAACAAACTCATTTCTTTTGTGAGAAATATGAGGAAAACATGCTCGAAATGCTTAAAATCATTTCACTCAAAACATGCCACAAACGCTCAGTGTTCACATATGTGCACGATTTTTTTTTTAAATATTTACTTTTTTTTATATATTTTTTGTTCAGTAAATGCATTTTAGTACAAAATTCGTAAATTTTACAAAAAACCAAAAATAAGTAATTTTTCTAGCCATTAAAAATTCGTCCCTGAAGAGGTTAAGTAATTGCTTGCTCGTAAGATATCTGATTGTTTTCTGATCATGGTATATTATGATCCGTACTGTATCCTAAATCGTCTTACCCTTTTACGTAAGTGAGTGAGTCATTAGTCATAATAGTTAACAATAGATACTGTTTTTTATTAAGGCTCTTTATGTAAGGATTTTTTGAAAAATGCATGATGCATAGGAGATATATAAGGCAATAACTGCATCAAATCCCTATAATTTGTACCTAACAGCTTAATACAAAGGAATTAATGTAATTTCTCCAAATTTTGGTTAAATCTAGTCTTAAAGCACTTTGTTCACTTTTACAAATCTCATTCAACATATTTTCAAGCAGTATAATTTTTCTTTTTTCTCCTTCAGTATTCCTTTTCCTATCTTTGAACTGCATTTTTTAGATATTTTGTTGAAATGAAATTTTCAAGTCTCATTTTGTACAATTCAAAATTATTATTTTTTGGTATTATTTTATAATTACATAATAATCCTGTAGGGTGTGCAAGAACGCCTTTGTACGTAATGCCATTTCTATAATATCAAAATCTGCATCATTTTGGTAGATGCACGAATTCCAGAAAAGAGAAAATTTATAATTAGTGATTTCAATGTTATTTTCCGAGCTCTTAAAGACATCAATGCCATTTGTATATTTCGATATTGCCGAGTGTATACTATAAGATGATTTTAAGCCATTACACTTTGTAAGATTCTACTTGTTGCGATCTTATTGACACAGCACTAATTATTTTATTATTGTGGAAATTATTAAATCCCTCATTTAAAATATGCACATTTCGCTTATAATTTACAATCGAATCGGATAATTTTAGATACTTTTAGACTTTGTGCAAATTAAAAGAAAATGCAAAGTATCTAACTGGATTTTCTTATAAAACTTTTCTTGCTCATTTTATATTTTTTAGGTCTTTGTACAAGAGCTGATTTTTTTCGTCTTCATTTGTTGTCTGAATTTTCATATTAAAGAAATCACATCTATCACACGAATCTTTTCGTGACTGATGAAAAAGTAACTTGAAATTTCTTTTAAAGATTTTGTTGCATTATCATTCATTATCAAAAGTTATATTTATAAAATATCTGCGGAAAATGGAAAATTTATCAAATATTGTGAGTTTTTTAAAGCTCTAATTTTAAGTTGTTTATAAATAAAAAGTATGCAATAAATTATAAGTAAATTATGTGATTTCTCAATTTTTTCTAAAACTGAACTTACACCACTTTTAAAATAAGCGGTCCAATTAATTAATGAAAAAAAAATTACTTGAATATTTCATTGTTAGAATTTTATGATCAAGACTCAGTATAAAATTTTAACATTTATTATAGCATGCTGAATCCTTTTTAATAAAATATTCAATTTTAATTTCTTTTCATTTTTATTTTAATTAATTGAATGCTTGAAAAAAATTATAAACATCGTAGCATATACACCAGAAATCAATTAAAATAATAAACTAAACGTTTAAAAACGAGAAAACTTTTATTAAAGTACATTTATGTAATGTTAAAAAGTAAAATCAGTGTTTTTAGGAAACAATAAATTTAACTATAAGCTATAATTTTAGGAGGTGATATTTAAAATGCTTTTAGCTTTTTATTCGTAGAGCTACTATCTATTTCTACCAAGTAGATTTGATATTTTTGATTTCACTTCATATTATTACATACCAGGATGAGTACAAAACTCAAATTTTTAATACGTTTCATCGTTTAAAACTAATCGTATTGTCTAATCGCATTTTTTTTATAAAACTAGTAGGTACACTTTTTCTATTATCTTTTTTTGAAAGCAATTCTCTATAGTTTTTTGTATTATATCAGATCATATTATACATTATTTCAATATATGACGTTAACAATTTTATTTAAATTTTAAAACTTTAGTTATTGTTGGGATATGCTCTATGGCTTAATTAGAAGTCTTCATAATTACGATTATTGATGAATTTATTGGAGCAAATTAATTAATTAATTAATAGAATTTATTATTTTTATTTGACAGAGTGACTCAGCCTCTCTTTCTTGGAAGCCTTATATCATATTATTCAAACAAAAATGGTAATATTTATGATGCTTATATTAACGCAGGAGCTGTTGTTCTGTGTAGCGCATTAAATGTGCTTTTTATGCATCCATTCATGTTGGGACAACTGCATATGGGAATGAAATTACGGGTAGCTGTATGCAGTATGATTTATAGAAAAGCATTAAGACTAAGCGGAACGGCTTTAATGGACACCACAGTTGGACAAGTTGTTAACTTGTTATCTAATGATGTTGGACGACTGGATCTTTCTGTAATATTTCTTCATTACCTATGGGTGGGACCCGTAGAGACTATATTAGTTACATTTCTTATGTATAGAGAAGTATAGTTTTTAAAGAGTTTTCTTCTTTCCAAAATAATTATGAATTAAATAGATTGGACTTGCTGCAGTGCTTGGAGTTGCTTTCATGTTGCTATTTATTCCTTTGCAAGGATTTCTTGGAAAAAAAACTTCCGTCCTTCGTCTTAAAACTGCTTTGCGAACAGATGAGCGTGTAAGATTAATGAATGAGATAATACAAGGAATTCAAGTAATCAAAATGTATGCGTGGGAGATTCCGTTTGGATTAATGGTAGGACTAGCAAGAAAAAAAGAAATCCGTGTTATTCGATATGTTTCATATATTCGGGGTATTCTATTATCTTTTATAATGTTTGTTACTCGGGTTTCTATATTTGCTAGCCTTATAGCCTACGTTCTTTTAGGCTATGTAGTGACAGCGGAAAAAGCTTTTGTAATAACAGCATACTACAGTATACTTAGACAAACTATGACCGTATTTTTCCCTCAAGGTAAACTAAAAACCATTAAGAATTAATTCAAATATCAACTGTTAACATTTTTAGGAATATCACAGTTAGCGGAAACTTTTGTATCAATAAAAAGAATACAAAATTATATGCTTTATGATGAAAAAAAAGTAAAAGAAGTAAAATCGACTACAGAAACAGTTGCTCAAAATAACAACGACCTTTCAGCGCTTGATGAAGATACAGAAGATGAACTTGAAGAAGGAATAAAGAGTGATAACTCCTATGAAGAAAGTAAAATGTCTGCAGATCATGCATCCCTGTCTGAAGCTGGAATAATAATGACGAATCTTAAGGCAAAATGGCATCCATCAAACGTTGAATATACTCTTGATGAAATAAATTTACGAGTACAACCTGGAACATTAGTAGCAATAATTGGGCCCGTTGGTGCTGGTAAATCAAGGTATGTTATGTAATAAGTTTATTATTACTTATAAGATTGATTTTATATGTTTAGTAAATTCGTGCTGCTCAATGTTGGCTCAAATTCATGTTAAAACAAAGCCGTAAAAATTTAATTATAATGCTGCTCTGTCTGGTTATTCATCTTATATCTAGTAAGTTTATTAAGTTGCAATATTTTTACTTATTTAGGAGCTTTATGAATCTTTATGTATTTACTATTTTCAGTTTGGTTCTAGGGTCTAGTTAATTTTCTGAAAATTTTACATTTAATTAAAGAAATTAGAAAAAAACACTAAGTTTACTTTTATAAAATTTATTTATTGAATTATTTCTTAAGAACTCGGTTTATATTAGGTTTTGAAGTGCACATTCTCATTATTAACGCTGTGGTAAAAATGTACCTATTTAGTTTTAAGCGTGTACCAATAAGAAATTCGAAAATTAAATAGTTTTACTATGAAGGAAAATATGATAAAAAGGCTCTTCCATAATACTTACTTTCAGTAAATCATTTTTAAATTGTGAAAGACTCAAAAATACTTTAAAATCAATCAATGACATCAAAAAACTCTCCTCAATTCAAAATGTGCTATAGCTGAGTACGATACTCTGATGAAATGAAATCTATCATAAATTAGATTTAAGAAGGTCTAAGAATTCAAAATGTATAATATTACAAGCAATGTTGTGGATTTGTGGTTCCTTACTATAAAATATGCATGAAACATTTGACTAGCAGTTTAAAAAATGCATCAGTTGAAATTTTTTATTGCATGGCTTTTTTATGCATGTATTGGACTCAATCTTAATTATTTAGAGCTCATAATCATTAATTACAATAGCTTTATGTAACTCATGTTTTTTGGAGTCGTGCCCCAAATATATTCATTTTAATTTCGTAAAACTATTAAGCAAAGGAAGCTCATATTATATTGATCGATTTAAAATTAAAGAGCTTATATGAAAACTCAGTTAATGAACATATTGCTAGGAAAAGATTTATAATACCAAAATAAAATTTTAAATTTGTAAAGTCTCAATGAGTCAGTAATTTTAGTACTATTAAAGAAATGTAGACAATCAGAGTATCAAATTATTTACCTCATTATGAGGTGTGTTCTGTTAGAATTTAAACAAAGGAACTTATTTAGTATTAATGAAATTTATGACAATATATAATTCCAGAATGTAGGCTCTAGAAAAAGAGGATTTGCATACGCTAAATTTTCTTAAATAGAAAGATAAGTAGCCTAAATTATATTCTCCAGATTTTTTTGCGGTGTTAAGGCTATGCAGGTATCATTAGACGACACCTCTCCTTTGACATATTTTGTAAAAAAAAAAAGCATTATATTTTTGACCTTTAATGTAATAAAAAATTGTACTTAAAGCTGATAGCTTAAAAAATATAGGTAAGATAGCTAGAGGTATGAATATCCCTTCAAAATGGACGATAAAAGCATTTCTGGTTGCAACCATGTTCTATTCTTTTTTCCTGTACAAGTCCTTACATATACTTGGGATTTTTTTTAAATTGTATTGTGAAGATTTTTCTATTGTCCCATATACACATTGTAAATTTTTCATTGCATTAAAAATTTCATATGTTTATAATTTGTAAAATTTGATACTTGTAAATATTGTCCTTACCTTGTTCTACTAGCAAATAATATAATAGTAGTGTTTTTAATTGATTTTCAGTTTAATTCAGGCGATACTTGGTGAACTACCTGTTGATTCTGGCAATATTGATATTAATGGAACTATTTCATATGCATCACAAGAACCTTGGCTTTTCACAGGCACTGTCCGTCAAAATATCTTGTTTGGACAAACAATGGATAGAAAGCGTTATAAACAAGTTATTAAAAACTGTGCCTTGGAACGAGATTTTGAGTTATTGCCATTTGGTGATAGGACTATTGTTGGAGAAAGAGGCGCTTCATTATCTGGAGGGCAGAAAGCTAGAATTAGTTTAGCTAGAGCTGTCTATCGTGATAGCTCTATATATTTACTAGATGATCCGCTTAGTGCTGTTGATACGCATGTGGGACGTCATTTATTTGATCAATGTATGCGAAATTATCTTCACGGAAAAGTGATAATTTTAATTACCCATCAACTGCAATTCTTACAGCACGCTGATCAAATAGTAATTTTAGAACATGGTAAAGTAAGCGCTGTTGGAACTTATGAAAGTCTTCGCGACTCAGGTCTAGACTTTGCAAAATTATTAGCTGATCCAGAAAAAGAAGGATCTCTAGAGGAATTACACAAATCCAGATCTGGAAGCAAACTGCATCAGAGACAAAATAGCGAAGCATCCGTGTACTCGGTGGAAGATAAAAATGCTGAAGAAAACGCAATTCAAGTGCAAGAAGTGTTAGAGCATGGTAAAATTGCTCTATCTCTCTATGGAAAGTACTTTAACGCGGGAGGTGGCTTTTGCTTGTTCGCTATTATGATTACTTTTTGTATTTTGGCCCAACTTCTGGCATCGGGAGGGGACTACTTTTTAAATTATTGGTTAGTACATTTTCGTGATTTTTTGAATATTGCATTTAAAATTTATGTTATATATTTATAGGGTTAATAAAAAACAAGCTTTTCAAAACATAGCAACAAATGATACGTCTGAGTCTCTTAAATTAGATTATTTCGATATGCCCGAGGACGATTCAACTTCCAGTATACCACTTTATGAGTACACGGATTTCAAAAATAACAGCAGTTATTTCAGTATTCTAGGACTTGATGAAAATGACTCTATAGACATATATATTTTTACTGGCATAATTGCCGCAACTGTGATAGTGACACTCTTAAGAAGTTTCCTCTTTTTTAATGTTGCTATGAAAGCTTCTAGAAATTTACATAATACAATGTACAAAGGTGTTACAAGAGCTCCTATGTATTTTTTTAATACTAATCCGTCGGGTAGAATTTTGAATAGATTTTCAAAAGATATGGGACAAGTGGACGAAATACTACCCTCTGTCATGATGGATGTAATACAAATATTTCTTGCGCTTGCAGGCATAGTTGTTGTTATAGCTGTTGTGAATCCTTTCTTAATGATTCCTACGGCCATTTTGGGAGTATTATTTTACAACTTAAGAACATTTTACCTTAAGACTTCTAGAGACGTTAAAAGAATGGAAGCAATAAGTAAGTAGCTAATCGTGAATTTATAACAATAAACTTAAATTGTTATTTTTAAGCTCGTTCACCAATTTATTCGCACTTGGCAGCATCTCTCATGGGACTTTCGACCATTCGTGTGTATAACGCCGAGGCCATTTTAGTTCATGAATTCGATAGTCATCAAGACTTACATAGTTCTGCATTTTACATGTTTCTTTCTACTAGTAGAGCATTTGGATTTTGGTTGGATTGTTGTTGTGTAATATACATTGCTGCAGTAACAATAAGTTTTTTTTTAATGGGAGAAGGGAACGGAGGAAATGTTGGGCTTGCAATTACACAGGCTATGGGTATGACAGGTATGGTTCAATGGGGTATGAGGCAATCGGCAGAATTAGAAAATACGATGACATCTGTAGAACGTGTCGTAGAATATAATAACATTGAAAGTGAAGGAGAATTGAGAGTTGCAGAAGAGAAAAAGCCCGCCGAAGAGTGGCCTAGTGAAGGTAATATAAAATTTGAGAAATTATCTTTACGTTATTTACCTGATGCTGATGCGGAGCGAGTTTTAAAATCGCTACAACTCGAAATTCTACGGCAAGAAAAAATTGGGATTGTTGGAAGAACAGGAGCTGGAAAATCATCTCTTATTAATGCACTATTTCGATTATCATATATTGAAGGTCGTATTTATATTGACGGAATAGATATCAGTACTATTGGGCTTCATGATTTACGGGCTAAATTGTCAATTATTCCACAGGAGCCCGTTTTATTTTCGGGGTCAATGCGATACAATCTTGATCCATTTGATGAATATTCTGATAGTAAACTGTGGCAAGCTTTGGAGGAGGTGAGTTATTATTCTTCAGTAAAATGTTATGTAAAATTGTAATATTATTATTTAAAGGTTAAATTAAAAGACGTCGTTGCAGAGCTCCCACAAGGATTGCAAAGCAGAATTTCAGAGGGAGGTAGTAACTTTAGTGTTGGCCAAAGACAACTTGTTTGTCTAGCTCGTGCAATATTACGAGAGAATAAAATATTAGTTATGGATGAAGCAACTGCTAATGTTGATCCCCAAACTGATACTCTTATACAAAATACAATAAGAAATAAATTTAAGAACTGTACTGTACTGACTATAGCTCACCGTCTAAATACCGTTATGGATTCAGATAAAGTTATAGTTATGGATGCAGGAGAAGTTGTAGAATTCGGTTCTCCATATGAACTTCTAACGGAGTCAAAATCAAAAATTTTTTATGGTATGGTCCAACAAACGGGAAAAGCTACATTTAACACTCTGTTAAAGATCGCACACGAGGTAAATTTTATAATTTTGAATTGCTTTTATGATAGATTAGCCTTCGTTAAATTGGGTTCTGTTTAAAGTTCTCACTATATTAATATTAATTGTGGATATTTAAAATTTACTAAATTAACTGTAGCTAGTATGACTTTCACAACACGTAAGACACATTTATTTCTCATTTTTGGCAAGATTAATGCCGAACTCGGAAAATTAAAACTTTTTCACGTACTATAACCGAGTCTTTTTTCCGGTAAGAAAAAAAAGAGCAAGTTATGTGTCTACGTGCCTGGATCGATGGAAGATAACTTTTCAATCCCAAAAAAAATTGTTTGAAAAAATTGGCTAAAATGTATAGAAGAGTACAAACAGATTTTGTGCTTGGTTTTGTGGGTAAGAATGAGATATATTAAGAGTCCTACATTAATATGGTCTCGAAATATGGAGAACAATCTCAAGTGTAAACAATGATCAGGTTATTGCGTCGTACAATTACGTTTCGTGTGATGGTCAGTGTAAACTCCGCAAATCATACCTGGCCGCGAAGCCACTGTTTCATTGATTTCAAATTTATTACTGGCCACATTTTCACAAAAAGCAGTAATTTCTTACAGTATAGAAGAAGTATGTAATTTAGTTAATAAGGAGAAAACAGTTAAGATGAAAGAAAATCAATGTTTTTTTTAAAGTTAATTTAGGGATGTTAGTATTAAAATTATCAGTGAAAGACATATTGATGCATATCTAAAATAATTAGAGCAGGTAAAGTTACGTTAAAGTTAAGTTATAACTAGACTTTCTGAAAAAAATCTTTGATAACTGTTAAAGGAAATTAGTTTTATACATAAGTAGCTGGTTCATAAATGTTATATCTACAATTTTACATTTATATTTGAAGTTTCTACGCTTAAGAAAATTTAACTAATCAAGATAAAGCAGGAGAATTACTTGATTATTGAGAACGGAACGTGTTTAGTGCAAAGCTAACGAAGCTCCGGTTAATAGTTACAGTACGACTAATGTGAGTCTTACAGAAATTTAAGGTGAGCAGACTTGATTATTATTTTGAAATAACGGTCTTGCAAACGTAGTAACTTGACTAACGCCTTATAAAATCTAATTGTTAGAATTAATTAAAAAAAAAATTTAATGTCAAAGTTTTTTTACATTTAGAACATAGGCATTTAAACCCGAGTCAAAGTTAGAAGTGCTATCAATTGTAGGTGCATTTCTAATGCACACATATTTACCGCGGAAGAAGTTACGATAATAATCCGCACAATAATATTCTTCATTCTAATAAATAGTTTTTATTTATAGCTATTTTTTTTCCTTTCTAATTTTTTCTTTTTTTTTTTTGGTAATTTTCACTGCAGCAAAGAATTTGAGTTCATGTTTTATTTTTACTAATACTAGTAAAAAACGTGCCTGTATAATTCTTCTTACTTTTTTAGTATACAAATGCCTAACTACTCCAACCTTTCGTAGTTTCATTATTATTGGTGCCCTTTTGATAGACATATTGAAACCAAGACGTCGAAGAGTCTGCTCATCTGGTCTTTTTATACTCGTTTTCAATGTGAAGATGGATGGAGTCTAAACAGTAATAATTTGAAGAGCTTTGCTCAAGATAGAACTCAATGCATTTTTAATGATCCAATAAGTTTTCTCACGTTTCCTCTTTTACCCTGTGTATTCTTAGAGTAATTAATTTTTGCATCCAGTACAATTTCAAGATTCTTTACTTCTGGCTTAAACATAAGTGAAGTGTTAAGGACATAGCTCGGTTTCAAAAGGGTTCACAGACTATGAATGTATCTGAATATTTTTTTAACTTATTTCAAGCTCCAGATGTATAGAAAATCTAGTTTACTGGATAAAAATATTAGAAAAACTAGAGTAAGGTTATCTAAAGCGGAAACTATACTGGCAATAAAGTTTTACGCAAAAAGTTCTATTTCGAAAATTTGTGAACTTAGAGAGTGGGAAGAGAGGAGAACAAGAGTTTACTTACTAAATTCGAAGTTGGTTCGTTTTCAGTAGCTCGTTGAAAACTTGTATTCCAACAGCAAACCAATTAATGTTGTTTTTATTGTTGTAATTTCAAACTTTATTTATATACTTTAGTTGCTTAAGTTGTGCTCACTCTTTATCTAATTATATTTTTAAGTTTAGTTCCGCCTTAATTTAGTCATGACGTCATTAATGAAAACTCTATCATGTTACTGGGATGGATAGCTATGACAAATTTAATAAGGATGGTATCTNATTAATGTTGGTTTTATTGTTGTAATTTCAAACTTTATTTATATACTTTAGTTGCTTAAGTTGTGCTCACTCTTTATCTAATTATATTTTTAAGTTTAGTTCCGCCTTAATTTAGTCATGACGTCATTAATGAAAACTCTATCATGTTACTGGGATGGATAGCTATGACAAATTTAATAAGGATGGTATCTTCTTTTGCCTTCTACAATCGATGGCATACATGTGTTGAAATTTACATTGATTCTAAAGTCTCAGTTCTTATAGAATCGTTAATATAAAACTGAAGGACTTAGAGCCACGCAAATTCAATTTTATATGAGAGTAACTGCGAGTTTTAACAAAAATAGAGATGAACTCTTATTATTTCATAACAAAAATCAATCCTTTCCATAATTAAATTTTATTCCGCATATTCTTAAGAGAATTGTAGATTTATTGTACAACGTGAAATATTTAGCTATAGATTTAGTTCTATAAAAGAAAAAAAAATTTATATAGGCTGATTTTAAAGCCGTTCTTTACACTAATTCACATTAATTTTATATCTAATTTTTTACATTCCAGGCCTACATTACTAAGCTGGAATAAGATTGAATCATTTTGCAAAATGGTGCTGTTAGAGTTTTTGTTTAAGTAAGCGAATTACAAATTGGATATGCAAATTTGCAATATCTGAAAGTGAAACTGCTGGAGGCTCTCAAGCAGTATTTAGTAAATATTAATTTTTTTAAACAAATTTAAATGTATAGTAAGTGATTTATGATAAAGTTATAAATTTGTTTTCAATTTTGTTTTTATTAAGATCCTAAAATTTATCCATAACAAAAGCAGTGACTAAAGTTTAGATCTTCGTAAAATATTAGAAATTTAACCAATGAATAAGTTAAGCCTTGTAAGTCAATTGAGATCCTCAAATATATCTAATAGTAATTTTTTCGACCGTTCTGTAAAAACATTTGTTTATCGTAGGATTTTAAATGTGGAGGAGTGAAAAACGTGCCCACATGAAGTAGCACAACCAAAACTAGTGCAGTAGCTTTTGTTAGTTGTTTTAAGTGAAATTCGTTTATGTTGAAAAGCATATATTTTTTTTTAAAAATATGCTGAGAATAAAATACCGTTTAATGTGTGAAATTCTTGAAAAATATACCAAAAACAATAAATTCGTCTAGTTCATTAAAATCAGTTAAAAATTTACATGTTTAAATGCATTTAAATGCGAAAAGAAAAACTGGATTCAGGAATACACAAAGTTTTTTTAATTTTATGAAGAAACTGCTTACTCCAATTTAAATCCTTTCAAAATTTATAATGAATAATTTAATAAATGTAGAAACTAAAAATTATTAAAAACGTGTGTTGCTTAGGTCACAAGAAAATAAGAATAGTAAAACTTTTACTCTTTCGTCATACATTGAGTAAAACGATAAAAATCAATCATAAATTCAACTCAAGGAAGTATTGACGATACCAGAATATATTGCTAAGACTGAAAAATAAAAGACAAGTATTCATGCAGTTCACCTTTTTTCTTATTTTTTATTCGCAAACCTCATGCAGTTTTGATTTTGGAGCATTTAATACAGGTAAGAAAGTAATGACTTAATTCATATCAATTCATATTCCTAATTGTATAATGTTAGTACCTTTATCAGTAACGCTAAACTGTAATATTTTTATTAATAATGGCAATTATAATTACAAAAAACTAAACGTCCACATATGTGGACAAGGGCTTCAAGACGTTAGAAAACTTTCTAAGATTCATAAGTAATTAGGAAGATAAAGAGGTAATTTTGTTAAAATAAGAAAACATTTAATTCTTATATAATAAGTACTCCAACATAATGATTTACATTTACAATTATTGAGAAACAGTACATCAATATTTTTATCACAAATATATTTCTCATCTATATTTTATATCTGAATCCCAGCTATATTCTTTGGCTTTGTAACATTCAACGAGGCATACTAGTGTTAAAAGCTGCACTCAAACCGGATACTATGAATGAAAAACTATTAAAACATTTCTTAATAAAATAAATGAAGATACCTACAGTGTGTATTTTGAATAACATAGACTTCATTGGTTAAAGTTTTTGCCAGATACTCATGGCATCTTATGTATGTTCTTTCAATTGCTTCAATTTCCAAATTAAGATTATAATTGAAATTGTTCTCCAAGCTGCAGTCACTTTCGTCGATACTGCTATTTTCAATCACATTTTCAAAACTTTGCCATTCCAGTTTTAAGACTTTCACTAAATTTAAAAGCTGTTCAATACCACATTTAATATTGGCGCTACTTTTCTCAGTGAAAGAAAATTCACATAGTTTTTGTATGTATGACTCATGAACAAATTTCATTTCAATTAGATTTTCACAATTTTGTATTTTTATATCTAATTGCTCTCCCATTGATTGAAGAACATGTATTGTAAGGTGAAAGTGCACATTTTGAATAGCGTATATGAGCCAAAATCGAAGTTGTTGCAGTCTGCGTACAAGAAGATCTGTCATTGTAAACTCCGCAAAAGGAGAATATTTCTTATGTATGGCTGAAAATTGAAGATTTTCCAGAGTCCATAATCCCCACTTAACTTTTAATAAGACTCTAAAAACTGCAATAAATTCAATAACATTTGTTTATATTATTTTACAAAATGAGGGAATAAGAGAAATAAGAAAAAATGTTATTTCTGCTTCTATTGTTAGCATTTAACAAGCAAATAAAGAACGTAAAATGATTTTTTTTAAAAAACAAGTGTCCTCTAAAATATGGGGAGTAAGTAAAGATATTTTTAACCTATATATGAAACAATTATCAATTACTAAGAGGGTTAAAATAACCAAGGCTATGTAAAATGTTAGGAAAGCCAACACTATTTATATTTCATATTATTAAAAGACAAAAAAAAAACATTTTACCCTTATTATAATCCTCCACAATTTTTTGCGTAATTATATTTTGTAATTCTTTTTTAACATCATATTTTACAACGATTTCGTCTACAGCCTCAGTTACCTAAAAGAAAGTTTTATAATATTTCATCGAATTTTAAATGAAAATATTTGCACATTATTTGTTTGACATTTGAAAAGAGAATTAATTTCAATTTTAAATAAGGAAGACATATCTGGAAATCTGGAACATAAAATATCATCAAGTTGCACAGTCAGATAAAATGGATTAGCCCACGATTTACCAGATTCTATCTAAATATAAAAGTAAGTATCATTCATTTTAATACTTTAAATTACACTTACTTGCAAAAATAGTTTAGTATAAAATATATGCATTAAATCACTTGCTTCCAAAAGTAAAACTCTTTTCATATTGTGTAAATGTTTCAATATTTCAAACTCTTCTCGATACATCGTCATTACAAAATTATTGGCATAAGAAATTCTAGACTTGGAAATTTGTGACATACATTTGACAATAATTTCTTCAATTGGCACAATTAATTTGGATGTTTTATTTAACCATTTAAAAATATCTAAAGCACTAGAATTTATAAATATTTCTTGTTTCGACACACTTACATCTTGTGGCATTTCACAATTTTCTTCTTTTCCATTGTTATCAAATATCATTAAAAGTAATTTATCTTCGAACGAGAAACTATTTACAGGATTGTGTGCAATAATTTTTTCTTTATCATTGTTTTCAAATAGTTGTTGACATTTTTCAGCCTCCGATTTATTGTCTAATAGCTCTTCTGAATGAAAGTTTTTAACATTCTTATATACTTCTTCGAGAAAAATATCATAAAAGCTTCCTAAAACATAAAATATCCATTTTATTTGTTATTTATTTATGTTTTTGAGAAATTGAATACTTTCAAAAAGACTTGCATTTTTAAGATCCCCAACTTTATTAATTTGACAAAGCAAATTCAAAATACAGCCTGCTTCTAAAGAATGCTCCATTAGTAATTTTATAAATGCATTTTTATGAATTACGTTAGATATCTCATTGGAAACAAAAAATGACTTTTCTTTACATTTTGTATATAATCGCGCACAAACATCTTCGCTTTCATCCGAGGCTCTGTAATAAAAGCAGACAATTATCTAAGTAATAATGAATGTTTTATATAAACTTAAGACTAAAATGGACCCCGCTTTGTTAAAAAATTGAAAATATTCATACATTGAAATAAAACAAAATGTAAAAAAAAGTTAATGAGCAGAAACAAATAAAAATATTTTATCCAACTAAATTTTCAAGTTTGAATTAAAATCATTTTGTGTATAAGAAAAACCTGGATATGAATTTTTACAATATTACAATTTAAATCTTAAAATGTTATACAAATAATTTCTTACAAGATAAAAACACTTACCTCTCAACTAAAAATTCATTTCGCAAATCATCTAATCGACCTTCTATCCACCAGAGATCAATTATATTACAAAATACCTTAACTGATGACAAGAATAATGATATTGCTATACTTGATGTTATGTGACAAGTTGCTATTGTAAATTTATATAGTAAACCAGATAAGAGATGAGCAGAGCAGATATGTGCTATTAGAAATATATAATCACAAATGAAAACACTTTACAAATAAATTAACATACCTGGATTCATTTTAAAATCCAAAGCAACGAAAGAATGAATATCATAAATTTTTTCAAGTTCCATAAAACTACTTCGCATCTCAACTAAAAATTGAATTAAAGTGTTAACTTCAAATGCAGATTGTCGTTGAATTTTTTGCTCCTGTTTTAAGAGGTGATTGTGAAACAACTGCAAAATTTCTTTGAGGCTGGACGCATAGTACTCGTATACTTTTGGCGGAGCAATATCATCATAGTAATACACAGAATTTATAAATTTCTGTAAACAGCTAGCCATCTTAATATAAGGTATGATAGTCTTTAGACTAAGTGAAAAGTTTTGCTGAAAAACAGAAGCAACTAGATATAAGCAGATTAAACCAAACACACAAAAATCTGAAGTTTACATACTAAAGATACACTGGATATTGAAGCATTTTCTCTGATAAATATATTGTCTCCTTCTACAGAAAAAAACTTATTTGTTGTTGGATATTGAAACATCCATATTATTTCTCGCAGTAAGCAATACTCTGTAACAGTTGAAACTTTCTCAAATTTTATTAAATTGTTCGGATTTTGTTTAAGAT
>JXPE01109627.1:0-10110 GCA_001015215.1 Holcocephala fusca
TATAGTTCGTTTTCATGGAGTTTTATTAAAAGTCTTTGATGCTCCATTTGGAGTTCCACACAGCAGTCATTTTGGTCCGGTACTATTTATTTTTTGAAAGATCCTTTATTATCCTTGTTAATCATAGAATTACCCTCACAGATATGATTGAAGAAATTACAATCTAACCTAAAGCAATTTCTACTATTGGCTTTCTTCCAAAAATTCAAAATTTTTAACATCACTGAACATACGTTTACTGACATCGTTGATGACAAAAACTTATTCGAACAAATCATAAATTTTGACAAAATATGAATATAAGGTTACGCAATAGAAGCTCAAAGTAAACTGTTCTAATGCCAGTTTTCTAATATCTTTGATCAAATGCAATGGTACTTCTATAAACTTTTTGCAACGAAATATAATCAAATAGCACAAACTGACATATTTGTGGTCCTGTTAGCAATTAGTATATTCTACTAACTAGAACGCTTCCAAAATTTGCGTGAAGTAATCCAGAAAAAAATACCCAAAAATTTCGTACTATGTCATTTATCAATTTTTTATTAAAAAAATGTACCAGATCACATTGCTTTCCTTATTCATCAGTTTTTGATCGAGAATTTTTTTACAATACATACGATAAAGGTTATATGAAAAGTCAGATGACCAGGATATCTAGAGAGGAATTTCACCATTGTTTTTATTATTGGAAACTATGTTGGCGTAACTGCGTAATGTTAAAAAGGATGCAGTCTGAAGTCTGAGCGAATACTTTTCGAGAAAATCAAAAATTCTTCTAACATTTTGATAAAACCTTGTAATTTTTTATTATTCGGTGAAATAGACCTCCTAGCCTAGATCTGCACAAATGCGCATATTTAAGTTGGCTTTATTTCTATTTGAAAAATGATTTTTGGTCTTAAAAGTTGAAATATTTGAAGCTGAAAATAATCACGAAACTTTAATGGTTTTCTCTAAATTGGATTAAAAACATTCTTAGGTTTTCAATTTCAGTTGTTAACAAATCAATTGAAATTCGTTTCCAAAAAGTTTCCTTACTGATATTTCAACGAGGATGAACTGATTGTACTCATCTCAGTTCGTATATCGTAATCTAAATTGTAACAAATAGTGCAATATTATTTAGAATGAAAAATATATTAAATATTCAATAAGATTTGACTGGTGAAATTTTTATTTTAATTGAAAAAGATTCTAATTCTAAAAATTGTGGATCAATAGGAACGAAATTTCTACTAGAATTTAAGTGGATCTTATTATTCAGCAATAATTTACCAGATTTCTATCAAAAATGTTTCGGCTTTATCATACTCTATTTGTAGGTCGACCCACTTATCCATTTTCAGAACAGATACTACATTTTTATGCATTTAATTGTATTGAAATGTTTTGAACAAATTTGGTAGCTTGTATGGCTAATATTGAAGAAAAATAAAATACAAAGAACAATTTTCTGACTTTAGAAAATTCACTTTGAGAATTTTCCAAACTAAAAAATTTTTCATATTAAAAAGACTTTTAAATTTAAAGATTTAATTTTAAATTGCAATCATATTAGAGGACCTTCAGCAATTCGTTGCTGATTGGTGCATTGCTTCCAATTGAAAATCCTCCAGCTTTTGTATTATCATTACCGTGTCCTAGTCTTGTCTTGGCTACTTCCATATTTCACCAAAAATTATTATCTTCATTTAACATTTTTCTAGATAACAAATTTTTTTTATACCACTACTTCGCTGGTCCACAAAAATACGTCATTCTTTTGATATGGTACCAAAGCAGGACATGCGTTAATTCTATGTAGGAAATTATACACAGAAAGTGTTAATGAATTGATCAAATTGATTGATCAAATTCAAACTTTTTGACTAGTCCTTAGTAATTATGATGGAATTTTATTCTACTAAGGCTTGCAGGATGTTCTCACCAACCTAGATAGATTTGAATTAGATAGAAATTTCTTATATTTATTCCTTGAACTTTCCATAAAGCACAATTTTCCAAATATCTTTGAAATTTTAAAAAAATATGTAATATTTTATATACTCTACATCTAAATTATAGTGGAGATGGAAACGTAGCCCAAACAGAAGTCAGTCCACCAACACAAAATCCAATTTGGAATGCAACTCTTACATTTGGTCATATAGCAGCTGAAAACTTAATGGATCGTTATATTGAAATACAATTATGGGATTTAGTTCCACATACAGATTCAGTATTTCTCGGAGAATGTAACATTGATTTACAAAAGGCTTTTCTTGAAGATCGCGCATTATGGTGTAGATTAGAAGATCCAAAAGGTCTACGTGCTGCTAGTATATCCAAAACTCCAAGTGTATCTCCACGAGGATCTATTGGCGGGGACGTTAGTAGATTAATTAGACGATGTGATTATGGCATGCAGCGTTCAATATCTGATGATGTTGATTCAATTGGTGATGGTATATCACTTCTACACCCAGACCATGCTTGGATAGCTGGTTCTAGAAGAGGTTCATCACAATCTGAAACACTTGAGGTTGAAGTTTATCAGTTAGGAAAAGATTTTTCTCGTTCACTTCCTGGATCAAGAAGATCATCATTTCAAGATCGAGAAGAAAGTAAAGATGAAGAATTACCATCTGCTGCTTATATTCGAGACAGAAGAAGATCATCTGTAGCTAGACGAGATCCTGATGAAATTTTAAAATCCCTAAAAGCTGTTAGAGGCGAATTAGGAAGAGCAATGAGCTTATCTGGAACTGAAAAGCGATCACCATCGAGACGTAAGTATATTTCTCTTAACACTAATATTTACCAAACTTAAATCCTTAATCCAAAAAAAAAAACCAAAAAAATGGAGAAAATCAATCAATATTCACTCAATTTTGATTTTATATTTTAAAAAAGCACTGATATGCATATCCCAAAATCAGAGCCTTGATATATCTCCTTGGACTTCTAAATAATTTGAAGCACAATTAATAAAAACTGAAAAATAAATTCACATCCCCATCACTAAAAAATTATCACCTGTGGTAAGAGATTGTTTCGTTTTGAAGTTAATTGAATTTTTGTTGAATGAGTGCAATTATTTCGTTAATGCTAGTTCGAAAAATTTATAAGTTTAAAGTTAAAAAAGTTTATTTAAATTGCATGAAATTAAAGTTTATCTAATTAAAAATTAAGAGTTAATACAAATATTTTTCGTTAGCTTTTTTAGTGCTATTTGCATTTAGTGAATTAAATTTAAATGATTTTTTTTAAGCTGACTTTAATATGAAAACGAACATATATGAGGGCGATGTATCAGGCATAAAAAAAATGTTGATTTAATTTTAGAAACTATTAAAGTAATAATGCTATAATGTAATGCTAGAGCTTTTAGATAAGCTTAAATATCGATGAAAATTTTGGATTTTCAATATTGTTTTGAAAATTTTTTAGACCACTTTACATTTAAAAGTAAAATAACTACAAAATTAGGAGATTTTTTCAACATTTCTCATAGAACCTATCGGAATTTGAAGCTGTTACTACGAATTCCCTGTGTTGACTTTAAACTTGCTTCCATTTTATCATAAGGTTTTACGATAACAGATAAAATATTGTGAAGGATCTAAAGAGTATACTAGTCTTCTAACGATAATTTTTTAGATAATTTGAATCTATCGAGTCGTGTGTCTTATTTATTCAATTTTCCCCGTAGAAATTGGTACAATTTTTTTCATCAATATAATAACACAACTTTCAAAATAAAAGTCTTCAAAAAATAACGAGATAATTTTCTTTTAATTAAGGCAGACAATGAAAATACTAAGCTATTTCCTTAAACAAATTTCTGTTCAAAATATGCTTTTTTTTTAATTAGAAATAATAACTTCTTCAAAAGGTCTAATCAGCTACGAGTATATAATTTTCGGCAACCCTTCAAGTTTATCAGTCTCATATAATTTATTAGAAGAAAATTATTCAAGTTTCCCTGTATTTTACTTGAAATTTTATTCCAAATCACTTTTTCATCGTTCGTGCAACTTTGATATGTCAACTTTCCAGAATTTTTTAAGTTTTTCAACGAAAAAAAATTGTTCAATATAATTTTCAATGTCGACCAAAGAATTTCGTTATGAATCTTAAGATGAAAATCTTAAGGTGCACATTCCTATTAAGCTCCAAAAGCTTCTGTTGATTATTTAATCACACATGAAATGATGTGTTGTCCTGATGAAACACGATACCTTTCTGGTATGTTAGTTATAGATGGGTTTCATCAATTGATATTTTTAATTCATCTAATTGAGGGAAGTCGGATTTTTCCGAATTTTTCATCTGGAATTTCAAAATACAGAATTTAGTTCTTTCCAATTTCACGAGTCATAGCGCATGATTTTCTACAGTTGAAGATCGGTTTATAATATCTCTCAAGATCTTTTTCCTTCGAAGTTTTTACATTTATTAAATTTTCTACCCTCCGTCAAACTTGGTTCAAAAGCGATTTTTACTTGTTGTTTTTTTAGAGCGAATTTTCAATACAAATATATATTTCTACACTAAACACACTTTGATCCTCTTTTTAGCTTTGCTGTCAATTTAACTTATATATACCATGAGCTATTCTCGATTAGACTTGAGAAGGGTTAACGAGGCTTGAAACCACTTCTGGTAAAAGAATGTTACTTTTCTTTCACCCAAATATTGAAAAATTATCTAAAAAATTATGTAAAACTAAGAAAGTTTTTAACAATTCGTAAATTTTCAACGATATAATAAAAAATTATATATTTTTAGATTGTAGCATTGAAAAAACTTACTTTCCTCTTGATTGGAACAAATACTTAGTTTATCAACTGTGAGCTTTTGATAAAAAGAAAACCACTATTATTATTTTAAGATTTTCGGACTACGAACATTTAAATTGAAATAAAAAATATTTCTAGTTTATTTAGAATTATGCATTTTATTGCATTACTTCAAAAATTATCAAAACCCTGTTAACATACAAAAGAAAATATTAAAGATTTTACTAAAACTTAGTTTTAAGAAGCTATAAATATTTAAATAACGAGTAAAATCGAGTTTAAAATATATGAAATTTTCTAATTAAACTCAAAAACTCGTTGTAGTTTTGTATACGACTTGATAGAAAGCAATTTCGTAGTTGTTAATGCCCATAATATGTGGCAAAGGATAAAAGTCAGCTAAATCTTTTGAAATATGGTGAAAAATAATTTTCTTGATTTTGATATTTCTTATACTAAGATATTCCAGCTGATATATTTTTTTTGCCAATAATAATAGTAAAGTTGTTAGAGTAGTTAAAAAATTAAAAAGTTCCTATAGATTTACTGAGTTTTTAAGAAGAAATTATATATTCAAAAATCTTTTATACATTTATTTTTTTCTGTTTCATATTCAACTAATCTACAAATAATGACAAAATCAGGACCAAGTCGCGTACGTAAAGATAGCTTCATGGATATATCACAAATTCTCCCAATTGGTGTTGGAACAAATGCAACAAGTCCTCCTTCTGAAGATGAAGAAAAAAGAATGGTAAAACACTGGAAAGGTTCAGGAAGTATTATGACAGCCTCAGTAGCAAATAAAAATAATATAAAAGCCTATTCCTCCGCCACTAATATTCATAAAATCAAATTTGATCGAACTGATACACTTATAAAACTCGGCCCTGGACAATTACATCCAAAAGGTTATCGTTTAACATTGGGACGATATGGAGAACTTAAATTGGGTCTTTATAAGGCCAAAGGAATCGTGGAAGTTGAGGTAAGTACATTCATGAACTTAATAATTTAATTTTAGTCATAATCTCTAATTTCTTAGTTTTCATACAATAAAACTTATAACTTTTATGGCAACAAACGTAATTCGTTAATTGTCACACTGATTGTAACATTTTGTTGCTTTTCTCTTCCTTTTTTAGTCGTCCACATAGTAAAATATTTTCCATTTTTCCAACTGAACTAAACCCTTTACATACATCCAAGTATGAGCATCCATGAATCCTTGCTCACACGCTTCATTTTTTTCTTTATTAATGTTTCCTTTTTGCCTGGAGTCAATTCTTTTGATCAGTAAAGTGAATGAATCCTTAATGAAGTTAAAAATTAAAAGGCTTCCATTATATCGATACTAATTTGAGAAAAATTATTAAAGCATAAGCTCGCAACTAATAGATTACAGTCCCTTTAAGATAAGTAGATAGGAAAAATGGTAAGAGGCTGTTTAATATGTTCGAGGTCCTTTGACTTTATGAACAGTTCAAATGAATTATTTATGCATCAAAGTAAGCTTTGGAATTATACTGTCAGCACATATCAGTTGACAAGTAGGTAAGAAAACGTGATTTTCCACTTTATAGCAAACATGAAATGGGGTACATGTTGACGCACAGAATACAAATAAGAATGCAACAAGTCTTTCTAAACGATTTTATTCAACAAGTTCAGGAAATACTACTAGCGTTTTACAATGAAAAAAAGGCTCTACAGTAATTTTATTGTATAGAAATGATGTGATAAGAGCATATCACGTACCGAGAAAACTCGTATATGTGTTTTTTCTTTTCAATAATCAGACTTTGCTTTAGTTTTACTTTACTCTGGCAAAATTATGCGGAATGATAACAGATTTTCTATTAAATGAAAACCTTATTGCAAAATAAAATTTACAGGAAAATTAGATGAAAAGAAGGGCAAATATGTCTCTGGAGGAATGAAATTTATGAAAATCGATAATAGATGAGAAAAATATGATGCCTCAGTTCACATTCATTGAGCATCATGCATATCCTTTTATATTTTATTGGTTTATTGCACCTAAAAGACTATCTCAAAAACACTGAGGATATTTAATTTTAATTCAGTTTATATTTTGTAAATTTCTTTGATAAAAATAGAAAAATTCAGAAGTTACATTCAGTTTACAGCAAAAACTTAACTTCTTATTAAGCTCTTGCTCACTCCACTTTGCACCAGAGCTTTCAATTGATATGATTTCCTGTCGCGGCTTTAAATTCTACATATATTTTTTACCAATTGATTATATTTCTTTAATCGTGTATTTTCGGACATCTAACCACTCTTGCACCTTGAAGGTTCCATTCCTGTGCTTGTCCTTTTAGTAGAAGCCGTTTCCATTTCCATCTTCTATGTATTTGATTTATGACAAACTCTTTTTCTATAACTCTCCAGAGTTCTATGTTTGATATTCTTCTGGCCCAGAATATTGTAAATATTATCTGCAAGTGAGTACTAGAAGTTTTTTGATATCTTTTCTGTTGAACATCCCATATTTCGCATCAAGACACCAGTACGAGTTGAGTTGAAAATCTTAAAGTTAGTCATTCTAAAAAATTATGATGACTTTCACTTTATCGAATCTGTTATTGACGTCTATCTATGTTTCGCCTTATACTGAAACTTAGTTGTCCTAACTATCAGAGCTCCTGCACTTTTTCGAGTTTTTTTCCGTTGATTGTTAAACTATTAGCATATCGGCCGTTTATAGGCATGCTATTTAAATTTGTGATGATAAGTTTTCGATTGGCTTCTTCCACATGCATTCTTAGGTCATTCTAGGAGCCATCCTACACCACTATATCAACTGGCTATACAACCTTTTCTTCTTTCGTTCTAAAAGTTGAAAGTTGTGCAATAACACTCATTGCATTCTTTGTAGAATTCCCTTATTATCCTGTTGATTTTATTTGGAATTCTTTATTGTGCAGCTTTTTCCATAGAGTAATAAATGCTCTTCCAAGAAAAATTTAAAGAAGTGTTATTAGTTTCTCATTTTTTGGTATTTATAGTATTATTAGTATAAGTTTTTATAGTAGTAATAGTAGTAATAGTTATGCATTTTTGTAGTAATGTTATCATTTTTAATATTTTTAATTTTTTAATATCCTTTAATTTATTTGTTTATTTTAAATATTAACAAAAATACCAAAAATTGTAATTCTAAAAGATGTAAAGACGAAGGAAATAAGGAATAATAGAACAAACCTTTAAACGTAAACATCACCTCGAATAAGGCTGATATTTTAAATTAAATTAACATGCCCAAAATTTTACTCTTGAAAATTAAGGATATCGACTCCATAGTTATTGGGAGTATAAATAAGTTTTAAAGGATTTACAAAGGACGGCATAACAAACATCGGACCTTCTTATAACTACGAGTATTTTTATCTTAAATCGTCATCATTTCCATCTAAAAGTCAGTATGTATCATTTCTCTGGAGTGTAAAAAATATATTTTCTTTGTGCTCCAACAATTCAATCCTTGTACCAATAAAACACAATTTGCGGGAGCACTTCTATCTTCTTTTAATTCAGAAAAAAGTACAGCATATAAATAACATGCTCCATCAATAAAAATACATGAGTGATTCTAGTGTTTTAAAAATGGCAATTTTGACACCAGCTACAAAGAACGCAAAAGTAAGCTAGTAAATTTTGAAGACGCTGAATAAGATACGAAATTAGGTTCGATATGAACTCAAAACAAGAGATATCGAACGCAATTTTTTTGACGTGCAAGAAAAATTTTGAAGAGTTTTTTGGAACAAATCATGACGTATGAGCGTATGACTAAAAGTGAATTTACTACGACAACCCAAAGTGCAGAAAATGATAGAATAAACGCGGCCATGCATCCACTTCAACGGTCATACCGAATATTAAAAGGAAGAAACTAAAGCTCTGTTTCTGGTGGAGTCAGATTGGTGTGATCTATAATGAGGTACAATAGCTTAAGGAAACCATCATTAAGATGCGTTGATGTAATTGAGCCAAGTATTAAGACTTAAATGTCCCCAATATGCAAACAGACATGGCAAAGTGATTTTTCAACACGACAACTTTCGGCCACATGTAACAAAAGTCGTCAAGGAAACTTTAAAGACGTTTCAATGTAATATTCTATCTCATCTGGCGTATTCACCAGATATATCCCCTTTAATACTTTAAATGAAATACATTGCACCCATTTCGCTGAATAAAGCTTGAAAGTTACCCTCACAAAACCCTCAAAACTAATTTGTACCCCCAATATTTCATTAGCCTTCAGTAATTTCAGTTAGTCTTTTTTCCATCAAATAGCTTTTCAGTACTTAAATTTATTTTTTTCCAAAAACTTTTTTTGAGCATTTACTGTCTATTTTGTCTGCGGCAATATTTCATCTACAAACATTTTATTGAGAGATTTTGACTGATTTTTCCTGTACACCGAAGCAAAATCCTTTTTTTTTAAATAAACTTTCATTGAGGATTTTACAAGGAAAACTTTATCAATATATTGTAAGATATTAAATTTAACAGGAGAGAAAAAATTAGAACTTATTTAGCTTTGGCTTCTAACTAATGATGCTAGAATTTTTTCAATATCTCAGTAGCAACCAAGGAGTTAAAAATTCCAACAAAAATTGGAAAGTATCTTTAGCTGTACTTAAGGAAAAATGTACTGAAGTGAAGATTTTTCTTTTATTGAATTGTGACAGGCTATAAAGAGATTCTGATTTGCTTTACTTTATTGCATTTCCCGCTCAGTAAATTCCCGCTGCAGTATTGATAAAAATGTCTAATCATTTTAGCTTTATAGGCTCCAATACAAAGCTTTTTGTTAGTAAATTTACGATCTAATGTTCAATTCTGTTTTGATTCTTAATACTATCTCTTTATATTTTTTATCTTATATAAAAAAAACTCCAAAGTAGACTTATATTCAAGACTCTTGGTTTTGCTAGTATCTCGTTGGGCAAGTAAAATCCATTCTACTAAAGTTTATTATATTATATAAGTGTTGGCTTCTGAAGGCGGAAGTCTTGATATCCACTTTTAATTTGTATATTTTTTCTTCATTAATTGAACCATTCCGAAGGATGCCACAGAGAATAAGTAAATAAATCTTCTTATGTTTACATCGAGTTAGATTTTACTTGAACAGAAGAAGTTTCACCCCAAATGCATCAATGTAATTTGTTTTGTTCATTAATTTCAACTCATCGTCAAGTCAATTATAGATAGACTTCATTAAGTATTTTATACAGACCTGTTAAATTCGCGATATAATTTTTTGATGTATAGGGTTATCCATTTC
>JXPE01110144.1:0-13272 GCA_001015215.1 Holcocephala fusca
AGTTTTCTGTAGTTAAAGTAACATTAATTTTTGTCATGTTATCTGACTTTGTAACTATGTTTCTTCCTCTAAATTTCAAATTTATCCCCACTCAAATTTATTTTTTTAAGTAAATAATCAAATACTAACTTGAAAGTAATTCTTTTTCTTTATAAATTTTTATAGATAATAGTAAAAAGTTTAAAATTCTTACATAATCAAAAATTGTCCAATAAAAACGAACTTCTCTATTTTTATCTTAATACAAAATAAAAAAATGTTACCGGACTGTTTAAATTAATTCAAATTAAAAATAAAAATGAGTTTATAAATACTTGCAAACTTTTTTTTTTTCTTTTTGACGAATCTAAAAATTTTTATGTATCAGAACTTATTTTGTGTTTTCAATGATGTTCAGGTCTGCAGTAAAAAAAAATTATTTACCTTGGTCATCAAGGCAAAACTAGACAACTAGACAACTAGAAAATAAAATTATTTACCTGGATACAGAACGACTAACACTGCGCTTTGATGATTCTGACACTGTTCGGCTTCTTGATTGAGTTTTACTTTTTGTCGCTTTTCCACCGCTTGCTAAAGTTAATAATTTTTCTTGAACTTTTGTTAATTTTTGTGTACTACCATCACGTTTATGTCCATTTACATTTGCCGGCGTTTGACTTTTTTCTTTACGTACATGAGGTGATTTAGATTTTGTTCGTCTACTTGTTGTTGGTGTTGGTCTAGTAGCTCTTTGCCGTGAATTAGTTCGTTCTCGACGTTTTGATTTCGATCTTGATCTTTTTCTATCAGATGGGCGACGATCACGAGAACGACTGCGACGACGTTTTTCTGGTGACCGTCGCCTTGAACGTGAACGACGCTTATCTCGTGTTCTATCAGGTGAAGTTCTTCGTCTTGGTGATCTTGATTTAGCTTTTGATGAACGATCTCTTGATTTAGGACGCGGTGAACGTACTTTTTCTTTATATTTAGGTGGTGATTTTTGTCGTTCTTTTGTAATTTTTTCCATTTCTTCTTTAATTACATTATTTTTTTCAATAGATTTTGATCTTGATCTAGGAGTTTTTGTTGGAGATGAAGATTTTTCAATGAAATGCCTTTCTGACCGTTCATGATCTTTTTCTTGATATAAATCTCTTTCAAATTTATTAAGTTCATGAAATGATGCAGCCTCCTCTTCTCTTCTTAATATTTCGTCTTTTTTCTGTTGTATAAATTCAGCTGGAATTCCATTATCAGATTCTTGAGCTGATAGCAATAGAGCCCAAAGTTCATCCATAAATTGTCGTGCATTTCGTCCATTTAAAAATCCAGTCATATTTATTTGCATTTTTTTTGGACATGGAAATTTTTCTTCTTCTAATTGATTATAAACAAATTCTACAACTACATCATCTTCAATATGTAAAATATCTGTGATTTTTTTACTAATCCACGGTCGAAGAACGTCTAATTTTACTTTCGACATATCCACTCGCTTGCTGAGACAATCACCAAATCTCATTTGTTTCATTAATTTCTTTTCTTTATCACTAAATCGAGTATCTTGCTGTTGATTAGTTCCCTAAAAACAAAACAAAAGATGATTTTAAAATAAACAAAAAAATAAGAAACTAAAACTACAAAAATTCATAGTAAGCGTTTGCTTCCAAACACGATGACAATAATTTTGCGACGATTTACAATTCAAAATTTATTTTTGGCTTTTAACTATTTTATCAAATTAAAAAGCAAAAAGTTCTTTTATTAAAATTACAGCAGAAAAACCAATGAAATTCTCTTTAAATTATGAAATTTTCAATGCAGCTGTCAGACAAAAAACCGCAAAAACTTACTGTGAACATCATGGTGAATGTTGTTTCTTCCTTTTTTCTTTTTCAAACTCGAAAGAAATTTTACAAAAAGACAACAAATTAAATCGAAAAGCGTGAAAGAAATTGAAAATTATATCAGAAAAATTGATAAAACAATTTTAACGAAGATGGTCATTGAAATTTTTCACTACCCTCCCACTTTCTTCACTGTCAAAAAAAAAAAAAACTTAGAAGATTATTTATTGAAAATAAAACACAACTCCCACATTTTTTTATCACTCATTGCATGATAAATACTTGAAGAAATCAATAAAAATTTATAAAGTAAAATAAATTCTTATCTTTTTATATTGACTTATTTTTTTTCTTTAAAAATTTCTGAACTCTGCCGATTTTTCATGCGGCTTTAAAACGAAATGGCGGAGCGTCGTAATTGTCGTAAGAAAAGACGATTTATTTTTGCTTCATAACGATGCCATCGACATCTATGCTTTCATAATGAAAAATTCATCTCTTCAGATGCAGTCACTTAGTTCATTACTTTTTTCTTGAATTTAAAAAAAAAAGATGAAATTAAATTTTAATAATTTTATCGTGAATTTTAATATTTTTGACTGATTAAAAATGACTTGGTTTAGTCTTAAAAATATTTAAATATTCAAATTTATTGTTTTTTGTTTCTTGTAAGTAAAGTATAAAAATTTTTTTTTACTGTAGGAAATTATTAAATTCAAATACAATACTTTCCTAACTTAGTAAATGTTATTGAGAAGCCTCTTTCGTTAAAGAAGTTAGCTTTACAATACTACATTGATATACAAGGAGTTTCTAAGATTGAGAAGATAACCAATCGAAATTAGAAAACAAAGGTGATGACTGGGGATTGAAAGCCTGGATCATATCCAATTTGATAATAAAGTTATCTAATTCGAATTTGGTGGATCACAATTTAGAGATGGGATAAGCAAAGGAACATACCAAAAGATGAAATTCTCTCCACTTTTCTAAGAATTTTTGCAATGGATGAACTCTTAGAGAAACTCTTTTAAAATAGACACTGAGTTATCTGTTATGCAGATGATCTAACAATCACAGTCAAAGGCAAGTTTGAAGAAAATGTGGGCAGTATCATTTAGAAAGCAATCAATATGCTTATATAATGGGGCAATAATAACTTTGGCTGATAACTGAACAGTTACTACATTTGCAAGAACAGAAAGACAAAGAATTAAGTCTTTTGGAGATATATGCCTGTGATTTAAAAAGTGTAGGATATCTTACCAAAAATAACTGGTACTCTTATTATTCGTGAAAAAATTTTAGAGACAGCTATTAAGGTGATAAAGGATGAAATGATGGGATCAAAATACGTTGTTCGTTTTACGAAGGTCACTTGTAGTTTTAATAACCAAATCGAAGTTACCTTGTCTTATGTGCCAGGCTATAGTGACAGCGCTGGTAACAAGTTCGGATGTGCTTTAGTGAACCAAACTAACATGAATATAAACAGCACGTTGAAAAATAACATCCTAATAAATAAGAAATATGTTTCGAGAGTGGGAAGTGATAGAATTATACAAAGGGTGGAAGAGATCTCAGATAGCTTTATATACAAGAATTTTCTGACAATAATAATATACCAAAATCGATGATTTTTTAAACCGAACAAGGATAACATCAGCATCTGGGAGTATAGAGATGAAACAATACTTTATCTCATTGAGCTATATCCGACTCTGAAAGTTAGATCCAAGACTTACAATGTTTATTTTTGGAATTTGCTTCCATATGTAAGTAATTGTTAAGTTTTTCAGAGAATATGCTAGCATAGTGATAGACAAAAATCTAGCTCATAACCTTCCTACTAAAATCAAGTACCCAACCAATTCAAGAAAAAATACTACAAATATTTTTAGCTTTCAATCAGTAAAAGGGCATTTCACATAATATTGAGAATTAATGGTAGTTTATATAAGTATTTTGAGGAGACTAAAAATTCTTATAAATTTTATTGACCAACAACTTTTAAAAAAAAAACCATTTCTTGATATTCTAAAAACATCTGAAACTAAAGAAGCCAACCAATTTTTGTTTTATTTTTAGGTCAGAAAGACAGTTTCTCTCACATCTAGGCCTGCTAGCCCGTTGTGCTCTTTCAGTAGTAGGTTCCCAATTCTTTTAATAGCTGAACTTTTAACAGCGTGTAGCATAATATTGTCGCTACAGCTACAAACTATACACAAACTAACTTAGGTTGATCTCGTTTAACTTAAGGATCGCTTGTTTGGATTGTCCATAAAATTTTAGCCATTATTCCGCTGTAAAACTGATTCTTACTCATAAGTTATCCTCTTAATTTCAATTAATAGTATTAATTTTTTGAAAATCACTTCTGGCTTCTTAGGTATATAGCAATCACATGAGTACTCTTCTTTCTAGCTACACAATGCAGAAATATATAAGACAATGACTTTATTTTGCTCCTCTAAAAGATGTTAAGTTCATCTCCAGTTCAATAGCTTTATTAACTAATCGATACCTAACTATTATTCCCGTGAGAGCCTTTAGAACCATCTGGCTATCAGCACAAAACGTAATCCTTCTGTTATTGTGTTTTTCAATCAAAAATCTGTCACCAATGTTGATTCCTATAGTCTCGCGTTGGAAAGCAATGAGTAGCTTTCTAACCTTCCTTCGATTTTCAATCCCAATCTACTCACCATTATCCTTTATAAACTATCTGTGCCCAGTAGTATTAAAAGCCGACAGTTAAATGAAGGAAAATAAAATGCCAAGGTTGTTAATAGGTTTTTTTGTAAATTAATGCAGTATTTCAAAAAATTAGATAAATATTCCAAGGCAAATAGGTATATAAGTAAAGAGAGCATCACTTAAAATAAAAACCTTAGTTGCATAGATTTTTTTTTATTATAACAAAGCGGCTATTAACATTCAATTTAATTGCTTTACAATAATTATTAGTTAAAATCAAAAAAAATATAATTTCAATAAATAATTTTTTATAGGATGGAACAAATATAATCCCACTAAGAACTTTAAATAAAATATTAAATGTTAAGACTATGAGTAGCTTCAACTTTTCGTGGTGAGTTAAAATATATCCCACGATGTATAAAAAGCTACGCAAAAAGGTGGGACAATTTTTAATCCACCTAGCCCCAAAAAGTTTATTAACTGATTAACTGATCCACACTGGCTAACATTTGGTCCATTTGAAAATCATATTTTTAATATTTTTAAACTTGGGCATGAAGCAGAAAGGCTCACACATAACAAAAATGAGAAATCTATAAAAATTCATCTCTTATATGAATACGGCAGTTAGTAGTGTGAACTTATTGATATATCAAAAGATTTTCTGCGATTATTTCGAAATTTTCTGTTAATTTCATCGATTACTGCCATTGTTTTGTTTTGCGGTCGTTTCTTTTTCCTTAAAAAAAAAAATCATTTAAAATTATAATTCGAAATAAAATCTACTATTATTTAACTATTTCAATGATTTTTGACAATAAATGGACAGTAATGAATTTGGAATTATCTTAGAAACTAACAGAAAATACAAAAGTTCGATATAAACAAAACTCGCTCTGATATTATAAGTACAGTAAAATTCAGTACAAAAACTAAAACTTTCTGGATATTAATGCAATAATTTGATTTTTATTTCAATAAATTCTAAAATTGTATGATAAACATTTCCTTATCATGGCGATTGCCTATTACAGTCAAGTCTCTTATAATGCGGTCTTCTTATAGCCCATTTTTGTATGTTCCAAGTACCTTAAATATTCCTTTAACCACCTCATGCATGATTTTTTTGTACTAGAAAAAGAAAAATTTGATTTTTTATTGGATTATGTTTTATATTGTTTGCTTATTTCTATTATTTTAGTGGCTATCGATGCCTTAAATTCTGGAAAATTCATATAAATGTTCTTATCATAATTGAATAGAATCTTTGAATTAACCATTGTTAGATTGAAAAAGTAAAAAGTAGTTCGTGAAAAAAGTGAATATAATTTGTTATCCTAAGATCAGAAAAGTCTAGACCACTCATACGCTCATTGTTGGGACAAAAGATACGGTTATTATCATGAAATTTTAATTTGTATGATGGCATCTACTTATTTCATCTTTAGATTCCATATTTGTAAAAATGTGAATATAATTTGTTATCCTAAGATCAGAAAAGTCTAGACCACTCATACGCTTATTGTACTTTGTTGGGACAAAAGATACGGTTATTATCATGAAATTTTAATTTGTATGATGGCATCTACTTATTTCATCTTTAGATTCCATATTTGTATATGAGGATCTCAAATGAATGATATTTGTAATCAATTCACTTACTTGAGAACTGATATGCTTTCAGAAGTTGTAGCAATACCAATTGAAATCAATTTACACTTTTATGCAATAAAGCCTTACAAGGATTGGTTTACCAGAATCATTTTCTGTTTTTACTATAATATGCATATGAAGTCTTACCAGTTATTTTTATTTCATGAAGGATTCCAAAAGATAATGTGAGATTCCAACAAATTCGTCATTTTTTCAGCGTACCAAATCAGAGGATGATGATGTTATTTGATCTGAGTTTTTAATAACCTTTTGTGACCGATCTTACTTTCAAAACACACCTCCATGTTTTCAGACAATGATATTTAGTGCTATTATCAGAGTTAGAATATTGTTTATTATTCATTAATAATTTGTCTGGATCACATATATTTTCCATACTTAACAATATTTCCAAATCCTCAATATCTCAGGTTCTTTGCATTGTTTTTGGTAATAATTAGCTCTCTGGAAGATTTAAAAAAGTACACATATATGCCAGTATCCTTGAATAGGTTAGAATTTTTGACGATGTAACTACATGTTACATTAAATAAAGCGAGTAATAAATAATAATTTTTATTAAAATTTGTGATATATTACAAAGTATATTTAAACCTAAAAATAAATAAACAAATTGACACTTAGCTTAGTTACATTACAAATCTAACTCATGTACTTCTATTATTATTCAAACATTTTCTACTTTGTAAATTTCTTAAATTATTTAACAAGAATTCAAGCAAATTCTTTTAAATGAAAATTTTTTATATTAAATTTGCTCATACTTGTTTGTTTTTTTTTCGGGACTATTAATTTTAGAGTTGATGCTTTCAATATTTAGTAAATATCTAAAAAAATAATAATAGTAAAAAAAAGAAAAAAATTTCAATAAATTAACAAACATTTCGCAGTCCATTGTTTTCATCTTTGCGTCACTGAATAAGTTCTCATCGAAAACAATTTAAAAAAAAATGGAACAGAAAAGAAAAAATTAAGTCCTTTGAGTGAATTCCTCTTAAACTAGGGAATAATATTTGGCTCTTGAAGGGCTCCTGTCGAGTATTTTGGCTTGCAGACGCAACCACTTTCAACAAGAACGTAANAATTAACAAACATTTCGCAGTCCATTGTTTTCATCTTTGCGTCACTGAATAAGTTCTCATCGAAAACAATTTAAAAAAAAATGGAACAGAAAAGAAAAAATTAAGTCCTTTGAGTGAATTCCTCTTAAACTAGGGAATAATATTTGGCTCTTGAAGGGCTCCTGTCGAGTATTTTGGCTTGCAGACGCAACCACTTTCAACAAGAACGTAATCCTGTCCGGTTAGTGTAACCGGTCCTAATGGGATGACCAAGAACAAATATGGGACATAAGTTTGGGTACATTCGCCTCGTACAACATCGCATTCAGATGATCTGTAAGAAAAGAGAGAAACAAAATAAATAAGAAAAATAAAAATGAAATAAAATAAAATCGTTTCAAGATTAATTTCATTGGAGAATCTGAAAATTGCATCTTTTAAAAAGAATTGCGACAATGAATTAAACCGGTCCAAGTGCATGCAATCATGCGGTCATTGCATTTTAATTGGCCATCCGTAAAATCAGATGCGCGTTGTACCTTCACCAGAACAAAATACTTTTGATGGGTCTTTTTTAAGCCTTGTGAAATTAATTTCTAAGGAAGTATGCTTAGGAATTTCTTTTGAAAGAATAAGAAATAAATTTATTTTTAGTTTTCTCTAAAAAAGCTTATAATTTTAGTTAACTAAGGATGATATATTTCTTTATATTAACCAGTGGTAAAGAAACCCATTTAAACTTACAGGCATACTAGTTATCTGACAAAATTGATTGATTGTTTTCGTCACGCAATAGCAAAAACTATTTTGATTACTCAATTCTAAGTAAGAAATACTATGAGGATCTTCTCGAAAAAATTAATTTAATGGATATTTAGTTTAGTTGAAAAGTGTCGTAGTCCAATTCTGATTAGCAATCTTATTAAAGGTTTTCTATATTGTTTTTGGATCAATAGCTTACTATCCTCCTTGATCTTATTAATCCTACTTAACCTATTACGTCATTGATTCATTGAGAAAAATAAATGGTAAAAGAAAAGATAATATGAAGACTCTTTTCCAAGTCATCAAATCATCTTAATGATAATTTTTTACGCTTTCTACCCTTCGTTTGGCTTACATCTAGGATTATTTGTTGAATTCCTATGCAGCTCCTGACTTAAGAAAATTTTTTTGTTAAATACAAAAATAAAATTATTATTAAGTTTTTTTTGTGACAAATATCGAGGATATCTTCTAAATTTGCATCCAAATCTCTATTTACGTTTTTAATCATTGCATTTCACTAATCTGGTATTCTATCTAAGCCAATTTGTAGATGTTCTTGAAACTAAAGGCAAAATAGAAACTTTGTAAAAAATTTGTCACAAGTTACATGAAATTTTCACCTCTAAGCTTAACTTTCCATTTTTTTTGCTTTAATTTTATGAATAAGATAAATTTCAATTATCGCTATTTCATGTTCTACTATTAAATCATTTAAATTTAAGTTACGTAAACACATTTATTTTTAATTAACCTAATTTTTCAAGCTCTGCACAAGTTTAGCACGTTTCTTGATTTAAAACAGAAATCGGAGCTGGCTAGGTGAATGAATATTTTTATAAATTGAGTTCCACAAGGAGATATCGTGGTCCAAATATAATTTCGAAAGATTTTATATTATGAACATCCCAAGATAGAGAAATCTTAAATATCGGACCCTCTGAACGAAAATTTATGGTAAAATTAATGGAAGTAATTTTTATACATCAGCTTTAAAAGGGCCCATTATAGGCTCGGAATTAGCTTCTATAATGTAATTCAGAAAAACTAATCATGTAATTCAGAACATGTTTATTTTGCGCCTTAACTTCGCCAAAAGCATTTACGGAGCTCATGAGCTAATTAAACGCATGTTTAGATTGGTAATTGTATGTGGTGAAATAATTGATGTTAATCCTGATAAGGAGCTCCTTAAATGGCACCTGAATTTAGACTAGTATTGGCTTTTTTTTCTTTTCTTTAATTTTTTGGTGTTAAAGTTAATAAATCTTTAATAATTAGTGATAATTGCAATTGGGGATTTCTTATATCTGGGATAGTTATATTTTTTATATCATTTACAAACATACGAGAAAGATAAGTTAGTCATGTTTTTGGTTTAATATGCTAAATCGATCAAATATTTGAACTATTTTTTATTTTATTTTTTATGCGGAATAGAATTAATTAAATTAAATAAGACTTTATTAAGCTCTTAAAATGAGATTAACATTAGATATATTGCATCAAATGTTAATTAATCTAGTGGTAAGAAATCAGGTGAGTGATATCAATGAGTTTTAGTTACTAAAAGAGCTTAAGCAATTAGAAAAAATTACCGACCATCTAAGAAAGAAACATTAACGCCACTTTTGGTTAAAAGTAGAATTTCTTTTAATATATCTTAGTAACATTCCATAAAATGTATAACACTTGGACTGATAAAATTCAACACTTAAGAATTATAGCGAAGTTTCAGAGAGTGTAAAAAGAGTTCAGAAAAAAAAATATTTCGAGGGAATCAAAATATTATCCATAAAACAGTTGCAAAAGTTTTGGGAAGACAGTTTAAACTCGAGTGAATGCCAAAAATTAGTTATTAAAAGACTTAAATTTCTGGAGCTTGAAGATCTCAGTATAGTTCAGATATAAATATATGTTTCGAAGAAAGGCACAATACCAACATGCAACGAAATCTTTTCAAATGAATTTTCCAATATTTCGCTCATGTTCATCTAAGTTCTTTTATTCTCAACCATTTTATCTTCAAACAGACATTTTTTAAATCTTAAGATAGTAGCATTTCTAACAGAAATTCGGTCAAATATTAGCTTAATTAATGCTTAATTAAAATTCAAAATATTACTTGTAATTTGATCTTCAATAAAATTCCCAGAATTCAAACGATGCCAAACATCTAACATTTCATTAACGTACTCTTTGATTGTAATTTAATTCCTCATGCCTTTAAGCTCCTTTCGTTTTTAGGAATTGGTACAAGTCAAAAGTAAAAGACGATAAGAGCAAAGAAAGTGTTAATTTTCATTTTCTGCTTAATAAAATGCTCTAATTATAATGAGAAATGCATAATTTGATATTTTAATGAAATCGAGGAATAATGAAAAAGAGAGTTAACTCTTTTAACTGACCAGATTGCTGAATTAATCTAATTTATTTTTTAAGATTTTATTTAATTATTTACTTGGAAAGTTACAATTTGTTCAACGATGTCACCTGAATTTTCTTGATAGGGAAAAGTAATTTAACACATGTTTTTAATTATTGTAGAGAGTTTGGAATTCATTAACAGTAGATGCTTCAAATACCTGTGTTGATTAACAATGTACTTGACTGTGGCAATCTGTCGCTTTTTACTACAATTAAATAGAATAAAATCCGATAATTACAAGTATTGATCAACAATTCCTAACAGTTTTCAATATTTTACTTCAAAAATGTACAATAAGAGCATTTCTATTGCTTTATTGCTAAAATGTGGGTTAAGTTCGTAGCCAACTGTGGTAAATGTGGACTCCTGAAAGAGCTGAAAGGTGCCAAATTCTTTTATTATCTCGTACCATCATTTTATTTTGAACTAAAGAATAAATTTAGATCAGTAAATCAGGAAAATAAACAAAAAATAAAAAAAAATTGTTGTAATGAAAGTCGCTTTCATCTGATATTGACCTTGTCGTTTTCAGTTTTAAGTGCACAAAACAAAACAGTGAATGAAATTGGATTTTTTAAGATACTTACTCGCATACTTCGAAGACTACTTGCTGTAGTAAATCTGGAAATTTTTGTACTATTGTTACTGGTTGACCTGAGGTTAAACTAACTCCATACATTGGAGCTGTTGTATTGTAACGTGTTTTACAAAGGCGAGCTGGAGTTCCACCGCATTGGCTTGGTGACTCGTTTAAAGACCGACCTGAAAGTAAGAAAAAAAAGTAATTAAAATGAAATGAAAAGCAAGTACAAAATTAATGCGTTTAGAAACTGCACAAAAAGATATTTGTTTAGATAAATTGAATGATTCCATTAAATGGTTTGATTGTTTAAAAATTGTAAAAAATTAAATGAGTACTCATACGTTGAGAAGTAATTTTAATGTTCCTATTATGTCTTACACAATACTAGAATATTCTTTAGAAATAAGTCTAATTTTGCAGAGAAAGAGAAGAAAAAATAAATATTTTTCTCTTATATTTATGTAAAAATGTATTAGATGTATTAAAACACTTAAAATGAGAATTGTGTGAAAAAAGGATACATGAAGTTTGAAGGATCAAAACGAGGAAAACGATAGAATTTTAAGATTTTAAAAGAAGAACATTACAGTTTGCAGTATCCTTGAGGATGTAAATATTTCAGTAATTTAAATCTGTAATTAGGATATGAAATAATGGAAATGCTAGATCCTTTAAATGAATATCCTAATAAAAGACTTTCAGATAAATCTTTATGGAACAATAAAACGAATGAAAAACCATATAAAGCCATAATTATATACGAAAAAAAATATAACGAGAAAGGACATTTAGGAAAAAGGATATAATTTTTATTTTATAAATTTTAGACTAAAATATATAGTAAAAGGATTAGAACTATGAAAATAAAAAAATCATCATAATCGTCATAAAAAAATATATCGCAACAGTTCAGGCAAATTAAAATGCATATATTTTCACCTTAAGTACTCGAAGGTGTTTCTAACTGATATTTTTCTAAAAAAATTTAATTTGAAATTTCTTAAAAGAATTAATGTATTTCTTATGATTTACTTTTATCAATATATTTTAAATTGTAAATTATTTATATTTAAATAATAATAGCTTCTCATCGGAGTTCCCGAGCTTAAAAGGAAAATTTTACATGGATCCGTTTCAAAGCCCTCGAGTGCAAACTTTTAAAAGCAAATTTAAGATTCAAATGTTTTCAAATTAAAAATCAATTGAAATGCACAATCTGAGAGATTTCTTAGGAAACTAGGTATTGACTAGATTTTGAGTGGATTTGAATCGTAAAAATTAAAAAGTTCTGAAATAACTTGAATGTAAAAAGGATACTCTAGTTTAAAGCTACTTCAATTAATCATTTAAGCTGTGAGTTTCGTTGCAATCAATTTCAAATGGAATTCATTACGAATACAAAATTTTACAATATGGCATTATACTTTGGTAAGTGTTGGAACTTCTTTCAAATTATATTAAAACATATTTGAGGATAATGAATTAAAGCTAATACAAGAATATGTTTAAAATTTTTCTAAATCTAAAATAAGAGATGTCTACTATAGTATTGATGTTAACATCAATGGTTACTAAATAGCTAAAACTATAATTTTAGAAGAATTTTGTTAAAGACAGCAATTCAGAGAATATACTTTAAAGATGTGTACTCGACTGACTGCAGACAAAAACATCTTAATATGACATTTATCTGGTCTAATATATTTATTGCCTTGTAAGTTTCAAAATACCTTAGGATTTTTTAAAGGTTTGGGTTGAATTGGATTAAATAAAAGCAGTTATATCACAAAATATTTTAAATAAATGAAAAATACCTGGACTTATTAATTCTTTTAAAACACCGAGAAGAAGCAAATGATATTTTGACTCAAATCGATTTAATACAACGTCAGTTAATTTAAAGTCAATCAAAAAAGGTCTTATTGGTTCTCTTGAAAATCAAAGATTTTAATCATTTATTTATTACGAAAATAATGATAAAAAAATCTGCTGGTGTTTTATCTTTAAAAAATAAACTAGTTGCTATTTTGAATAAAGACGATGGTAGTTCTTTAATTGCAATAATTAAAATTCATAGTATAAAATGTAATTCGCTTACGAAAACTAAAATTATTAAGCGCTTTAAAAAATTCTTGTAACCATAATAAAAATCTTTCAAGAAAACTATGCATTTCTGTGATAAGAATTTAAATTAATTTTTTATTTTATTTTCGTTTTATATAAACTTTT
>JXPE01113376.1:2967-14465 GCA_001015215.1 Holcocephala fusca
GTTAAAACTGAGGTATTGGCGTATACGAGAGGTGGATATGTTGCGTCCGTCTGACCGTGTGCCAAGTGTGCCGTGCAAAGATGCTTTTGTTAAGAAAACGACGCACGCTAACCGAGCCAATAAAATTTTGTGGAGCTCTAGTCAGTTAGTGCGATAGAATTGCTCGAACTACTAGCAAAAAAGTGATTATATCTCGAACTATAATAGAAGAAAAAAAATATCTATTTTGTCGAAAACGGAAGTGACTAGTCTAGTTAGAGAGTGATCGATAGTAAAGGCACTCTAAATACGTGGGATTTCGAACTTTAATTTTTTTTGTCTAGTTTTGAAAAGGATTTCCTTTTTTTAGTGGGGCATGTTGTGTCACTGAGTTTTACACCCTATTTTTGTTATATTTGTAATTAAAGTGAATTTCTAAAGCTTCTAAGAACTTTGTAATTTTCAATATCGAACTGGAATTGTGTTTGTTTTTGTTTTTAATATTCAAAAAACCACTACCTGTCAAGTGTCATGGGCAAAGACGTTGCAGTACAAACAGATGTCTTAGGTCTTTTAAGTTCTTCGGGTATGTTGTGTTTAGTTCAGAGAAAACTTAAAAATAGCCTCGAATTAGTGCAGGCAACGCAGCATATTTTACCGAACTAGCTGCTTGATGTTAACACTTTTTTTTTTTAAAGAATTAAATAATTGCAGGTGTTTAATTCTGAACTATTTTTTTTTTTGATTTTTGCTTTTCTTCTTAATAAAAGACGAGGAATAAATTAATTGCGCGATGTAAACAATTGGAGTGACTTCATTGACTTAGTGATGTTGTAAGAAAAACTTAATGGCTCTTGTGCTGACAGTCGTCACGTTAATAGCCTTGAGATGAAGATTATTTTTATTTTGTTTTGTAATAAAAGAAAAAGCTTCACATTAATAAAATAATTTTGTTTAAAAAATCAAGTATGGATTATTGACGGTAAAAATTTTAATTAATTTCGCGAATTTAACTTAAATATTGTTGTTGACATTGAACTTATGGTAAATAGGGAGACTTCTTTTACTAAATCTATGGATCCCATCTAAAATTACTCTCTTCTAAAATAAAATCCAAGTTAAAGGAAATATTATCGATTTGTCTTTATTTCCATTTATTTCCATTTGGAAATAGAAAGCCATAAATAGGTGATTTTATTTCCCGTTGTTAACTAAATAAGTTTTTCAGAATTAGCACAAAAAATAAAACATTTTAGATCATTGCTTGAAATATTTATAGATTTTTCACTAAAGTCACTTAAATCAGAATCACTATATGATTTCTCATGATATATTCATGATTTTTATATTCCAGTAGAGTTTTCAACAATCTCTGATGGAAATTCGCTTGCTTTAATACAAATTTTAAATATTTTCAATTTAGTTTACTTTGACTAATTTTCTTAGCTATCAATTCCACAATCAAACAATTTTATCAAGTCAGATATTTTGGAGAATTCAAAACCAAACTATATGCAAATATCGAAAATTTAAAAACAACCTCTTCTTTTAATTAACTTAAAAAATAAATTTCTATTGAAACTCTGTATAGTTCGTTGTTCGGTGTTCGGTGTTTGGTGTTTTTCGTACTCAAATACTTTTATTAAATTTTCTTTTTATGCTTATGTTTCGTGATTTTATTTCGTTTGCTATTTTGATTCTTTAAACTTTTTTAAGTTTGCGAATTTTAAATAAAGTTTTTTTAATTTTTTTTTCATCAATTAGTTGACGTTTTTTTTCAATACATTTACTGTCAGGTACTTTAATTATCTAATTAATTTTCTTGTAACCGTGAAGATGTTCTTTCAAAAAGATGCTCTTCGATTTCTTACGGGTATTGACGGAATTACAATATGAAAATGTGAAATCATGGTGCTCAAGTTAACTTTTGTTCATAAATAAACATGCTGTTTTCTCTGGAAGACCATTTCACTAATTTAAAATGAGTGTAAAAAAATATCGTTCAATTGACTTTGTTTAAGAACAAAACAATTTTACTGTATTTCTAGATCAAGTTGAATTGTATTCAATATTTGCTCAGGTTTAGCTGAATGCCACTATGTGAATCGACTAATATTTATTTTATGGTTCAATTCCAATTTGTTAAAATTTAATACTTTTTATTCTTCTTTTGGAAAAAGCTAACTTTTTTAACATCAAAAAATTTATAAATTTAATGTCCAAATATTTTGTGAGCAAAGAATTGTAGCTAGTCCAGTAAAAGATCTTAACATTTCATTATTACAGGGAAAATTTCAACAATTATATATTTTTTATATCATCTAATAAACGTTATATTTGTAATATGATTCACCAACAACATAATTAATAAAATGTATTATTGACAATCGTCTTAATCAGTCATTTAACTAATATTTCGGCTCTTATTTTAAATCGTTTATGGTAAATGTAGTTAGATTTTATGCTTTTCACCCAACGTTGTGTAAAAATGTCTAGTGCGTTTTAAGACCGAACTCTTCAAATAGTACTCTATTGTTAACAAAGTATAGATTGCTTACTCTTAAGGTACGTTCATTATACAACTATACGAAGATACACCATTCTATGACAATAAATATATTTGCATAAAAGCGCTTACAATAAAGATGAAAGGAGCCCGCTGAAAAATGAAATGATTCATTTTTTCGCTTGATGTCGCTCGAATAAATTCGTAGCTCCGCATAGCTCTTTTATGTTGGGCAGTTATTTAAGTTGTGAGTTCGTTAAAATGAATTTCACTTTGAAATATAAATCTTTCAGAAAATAAAACTTCTTCCCGAACTGTATTCTGCTGCGAAACGTCTTATATTATCTCATGGTTTGAAGAAGTGACTTTATTAGCGATTAACAAAATGTGCAGTATTTTTGAATAGAATAAATCTATTCTGTATTATCGAAAAACTAAGAAATGGAAGTTTTTCTTCGGATAGGAACAAATTTCAATTTAAATAGCTTTTTTTTTTTCAACATAATGGTCGTCATGGCTCAGCGATTGCTCTATTCGTGTTGTTCCACATTTGTGTCATTTTACTTAGGAATAATTATCGATACTTAATGGTTCGACAAAACTTGATTTGGGTAATGTGGGGATGAGAGCGTACTTTCATTATAGTTGCGTAAAGTTAGAACCCAAACTCTGTCCTGAATTAGTTTGGAGATTTTTGTAGTGTGATATTCTATGCATTTGATAGCTGAAAAAATACTGATAAGCCGAGGAGCTTTAAATTGAACTTTATTCGGAGCGGATAAAGTAGAATGTTTTACCCTTGCCCAAATATGGTAAATATATTCAAGTCTAGGCATTACATGGAATTTAAAGATTATGGGAACAATAAATGAAGTGAGGTTTTTTATATAGCTTTTGAAGGGAACCAAAGAACTTCATTGCGTTTCTTGTAACAGAAAAAATGTAATCCGACTATTTATGATTGCTATGAATGTACATTGCTACAATGTTTAAGGAAGGTGAGTTTTTTTACATTCACTATTCTTAAATAACAGTCAGCAATCTGGGTGTAGAATACCTAAAGTACAACACGATTGTGACTATTCCAGCCGAATATTTCGGAAATATTCTGCATATTTGCCACGATATTAAAGTAGTATTTAAAATTGAGCGCACTTCTATCACCAAAACTTTGAGTTAAATTGAAAGTAAGGAATAAAAAGTCATTAATGAAATACAAAAAAAGGCGAATAAATAATGGAAAATTATGATATATAACATGAAAGTTGGAAATTGTATCATTTAGAATGACGCAAATTTGTAATCAGATAAAAATATCCAGAATATTTGAAAAGGGGTTGATCAAGATAAAAAAATTGCAGGTTATATAAAAGGACAACGTGGTAAGCACTGACTAAATCCTTTGATCATGAAAATAATGGTTCCAACATTCATTTAGCTACCTAGTTTATATGCAACTTATTTTCGGATTTGAAAATCTTTATGAAAACACTTAAATGCAAATAATTTTGCATATACCACTTTTATTTTAGTAATACTACTCAAGATGTGTCGAACTCGAACTCTAAATTGTTAAACTAGAAAATGTTGAAATAAATCAGAATGTGAACAAAGCTCTTCGAAGTTATCGTAAAGTAGAAAAAGATAAAAAATACAAAACTGGCAACTAATTTAATCTAAAAAAAACGAGATCTCTCTATGAGTTAATGTTTTGTGGACAATTTACTAAACGATAACCGACATTTCAACCGAAAATGTTCTATTCTTCGATATTTCTAAAATAAAAATACTTTGACCCTTGAAAACAGTGGAAGAATCGATAACTGCTATTAATATTTTGTTTTGTCCGACCTGATAGCCAAGTGGTATAACCATTGGACTATCCGCACAGAAGGTCGTGGGTTCGATTCCTGCTTAGGACATAAAAAACTAAGATAGTTTTTAAGGGACGGATACAATGGGTCCGCATGGATGGCCTAAGTGTTTAAGACTCGAAAAGGATCCCCTTCATAAAAAAAAAAAATATTTTGTTTTGTCTTCATAGCTGCCTAGGAATCTCATTGTCATTCCACTACTACTACAGACATTCGACAATTTCAAATTGCTTTCGAATTTTAGTAGCGAATTGATTCAATGAAATTATGAAACCATTGCAATATTATTTAAATGGTGCTTGTTTTGGTCACATTTATTTATTCCATTTAGAACTTGAGACCACTCTCAGATAGCTCTAAAGTTATTGGTAAGTTCATATCACAGTTGGAATGCAACTAGTACAAGTATAACATGCTTAACATTTTTCATTTTAATTTGTAAATGTTTTCTGGATCCTGTCGCTTATGAAAGGATGTTAAACATATTAAAATTTTTTCAAGTATGTGTTTTATTCAAAATTTTTAAAAACATGTATAACCTTACAAAATTAAAATTTACGTATCTTTAACGCCAACAGTTTTAGATTTTAAAGAAAAAACTAAAGCCAAAAATTCTGTGTTATACAATTTGTATGAAGAAAAAATATCCTAAGAAGTGTTTTGCACTTAAAATTTGCATTTAGTTTTTTTTAAATATATCTAATTGTACCTCCTCTGATATCTTTAATGTTTATCTAAAGATTCTTAATGAAAAGATTGGCATTAAATGTTGGCTTGCAAAGACAAAATTTAGAATATGAGATCGTGAATTTAAGCATGAGTTTCCAGTTTTTAATAGGATAAATTTATTAAACTAGCGCTTAGTTAAGTGTTTAATATAATTAGACTCTTATTATCGAACGGTGCATATACATGAGTTAAGTTTAATTAGACACAGCAAATGGTTTTGAAATCATGAATAAGAAAAATTTTAACTTTTCGTAATATAATCTGAAAACGAAATTTCACCTGCCCAAAAAAGAAAGCGATGAGTTTATCTTGTATGAGTTTCAAATTGATGTTGTTTTGTAATATTTAGTTGCTATTTTAGGACCGAATTTTTCTATGAGCAATGCAAATTGAACAAACTTTATCATTGATTAATTCTTAAAGATGACAATGGAAGTATTTAAAATTTAATAATATGCTGTGAAGGCGATGATCACGTTTCGAAGAAATATGAAAATTTAAAACTTTCTCTTCAATCAAACTTAATTATTCATGAATAAAAATTATTTAGTCTTTCTTGTTCGTTTTTTTCTTTTCTCTGTTGTTTGTTTTTTGTTTTTTTTTTGAACAGATATGGCTTGTATGCAAGCTTGCATCTTTTTCGCATCCACTGAATTGTCACAAGACTTTCTTCAATTTTTTGCTCAGGCTTTGATGCCCAATTTACGTTGAAACTAGTTTTTCGTGGAAGAAATTTTAGTCGCGTGGGCTCTCGAAAGAGCCGTAAATGTAGTTTTTGCACAAGCAGCTCTAAGGTAATTTATCATGCACCAGTCTTACGATGTCTCCAAGTGCAGTAATCTATAATTGCTGCCTTTCATAAGTTTTATTACAGTCATAAAACTACTTTCAATTTCTTTTAAAAGTCTTCTCTAGTTAATCAGAGATCATGTTTTAACACGTTAAAGCCATTTTTACTTGCGAAAACATTTTTCCATTAGTAATTTTTTTTTCACGTAGTTGTGATTTAAAGCAGAGAAGAAAAATCTAATATGATGCGCTATGATTTCTAATGAATTAACTTTTATAATCAACCTGTAATTGTATTATATTACAGATTTACTTTCTTCTTGGGAAAATTTACTCAGTTGGAGTGAAAATGCTGGTGCAGCAAGGCAAATGCAGGAGGAGATGGTCGTTTTAAAGAATGCACTTAACAGACTTGGCAAGAAAACTTGCGACGTTGACTCAGAATCGTCAATTCAATTTGTGATTGAGGAGTTAGAGGTAAGTGCAATTCACGATTCAGGCACAAGATAATTTTAAATAGAAATTTTTAGTTAATTACACAATTATTACTACTATTATCTAATTCTTATTAAAACGTGTTTTTTTTTTTTAGAATGAAAAGAAACAATTGGACACATACCGAAAAAATATGCTACGCTTGAATGCATCTGTTCATAGGTGGTTAACCCAACAAGATTTAAAATTGAAAAAGGAATTGGATGATTTGGTTAATGAGACTGAGAATAATAATAGCAGTCAAGAGAAAGGGTCGCAAATTAATTCAATAGTACATTCTGAAAATGAGTTCCATAAACACTTGAAAGGTGAAGTTGGTGATATGTACAGTGCATGGGATGAAGCGGATGCCAGGTGACTTACAAATAAATGTCGAATATAAAAAATTCCCTTTCTAATATTGACCTTGTTTTTTAATTTTTAGAATCAATAATCATTTAGAATTTTTGAAAAACTCATTAATTGCATGGAGGCAATTAGAATGCGGACTTTCTGAGTTTCATCAAGTACTTGGAAAAGACAGAGGTACACTTAAAGGTCTTGAAGGTGCTTTAAATAAAGGGCAAGCTACTCCAATTGAGCTTGCTCAAAATGTAAAACTGGTTGCGAAATTACTTTCAGAAAAGGTTGATGTTAGTCATCAAGAGGTGAGCAAAAAGCAATTTTTATTACAGTTAAATATTCAAATAATTATTTCGCCTTCTATGATAAAGTAATTTTTTTAATTCCACTGAAAATTTCTGAAAATCTCTGTAAAGTGATATGACTTTAAAGTTGGATACAATATGCAGTGTCTGTCTAATAATTGCATATGTTGAAGTTTTTGCTCTTATCAATAAAAGTTAGAATTAAAAATAATTTTACGCACTATTTACTTTTGTTGGCGGAAGCTGCAATTACACTCTTCAAGTTTTTTAAACTTTAATGAGGGCATAAAAGTATTACATAAATTTTTATTCAAAAAAAAAAAATAAAGTAAAATTCCCATGGTGACTGGAAAAGTATTTTTTCTCATGTGTTTTACCCCATGCAAGGTGTTTTGCTCACCTTCATGGAAACCAAGCCTATCTAGTACGGAAAAAAGTGTCATTTTTCCAATGTCTTTCATTGCATTGAAAATTAAATTAAATTAATTAAATGTTCGTTCTTATTTTTGTGGAGATCTTAGATTAAGTAAAATTTCTTCATCATAATATTTGAAAATCGAATAACTTATTATTGTGTTTTATTGAAATGATTAAAGTCTGTTCTAATCACATGTTGCTGGAAAAGTTTATATCGGGTTGCTCCAATGCAACAGATTATAGAATCATCACAGCGAAAAAATATGATAAAATCTTTGCTACCATTCATAAGTGAAAAAATTATTTAGTCTGCTCATATAACTTTTCTTAGTCGATTGAGTTAAACAAAACCATCACTAAGGTTAAGGCCTTATGGGAAAAGTAATTAAGATCGCAAAGATTTATTTTTAATCACTGCTTGGGATTTGAAGTAAATTTAATATAATCGCTCTTGTATAAAATTTTTGATACCTTTTATAATTTAAAAATAGCAGCATATAACCTTAGATTTTGTCGATGGTTCCAGAATCTTAACAAAGACATAATTTTATCCTTCAAGCTGATTGATCAAAACTTTAAGAGTTATTATTATTAATTTAAGCTCAAATCTCACTATACAGGAATTCTAAGCTCAAACTAATATCAATTTTTTTTAAATGAATCGTTAAATGCGGCCAAGTAAAGATTGTTGAAAAAGCTTTTATTATTTATTATTGTAAGGTTATAAAAGATAAAACGACAAATTACTTATTCCAAGATATCTTTTCCCATTATCTTTTCCCTTTCCTCATTATCAAAATATCTTTAAATTTCTTTGCTCTATTATAGTTTTTTATACATTTTTTTAATATTATATCCTAGCCTGCAAAATCTTCTATAATTTAATGTAAGCATTGCTAGTTGTCTTCTTACTTATCTAAAATAAACTTATTATTTTTAGGTTTCTGCTGTATCTGACGACGGAATAGACGCAAATAGAATACTTCATATTGCTCAATTTACATCATCTAATGGATCACTATCAGATAGTGGAATATCAGATGGAGGCGCAACATCAGATGGTGGCTTATCAGAACGAGAAAGACGACTCGGTGTGTTGAGACGATTGGCTAAACAATTGGAAAGTGCTTTAGCACCAGGAAGTGAGGCAGTTAAATCTATAACTGCTCGAATGGAAGCTGCTGAAGCTGAATTAAAAACTCTACAAGATACATGCCGTGAATTAATTGTTCGAACTGCAGTATCTCAACACAAGTCTCAAGGTCTTATTTCTTACATAGCACCAGGATTAATAAAACCGCAGCAAAGAATTAAGAAAAGTCCACAATCGAAACGAAAGAATAAAAGAAAATGTTTGATTAGTCCTGTTTCAGGAACACTTGTTAAAACTCACAAGAAATATAGCGGAAAACATTCATATAGTCCAGGATCAGGGGATCCTGATGATCCAAAAGACGATCCTTGGGTTATTTGCACTGCTGATGATAGTAATGATCGAAAAGATGGATGGATTCGCAGAGTAGCGAAATTTGCTTTTCCAGTTCAAATAGCATTAATTACTTTGATCTGTGCTGCGTGCCTAATGGAACCTCATTGCTGCGATTCATTGAATAATTTGTCAATGAGCCTTACACCTCAATTACGGTATATACGTGGCCCTCCACCAATATGAACGAGTTATCTTACGAAATTCTAACAAAAAATTAGAATTAATTTGTGCTTTGTTTGTAATTAACGAAAAGACAAAAAATTGTCGTTTAAGAACAGCCATTTTGGCTTACGGTAATTTTTACTTTTCAATTCAAGCGAGTCACTAAAAATTTCGGGGGTTAAAGATCTCATGCTAAGCGCTGAGAGGTGGCTATTTTACTTTGCCACGTTGCATCTGGGTGATGTTTTAACTTCCCAGTTAATGACTTGATTTAAGGAAGTTGTTTTTTTTAATTCGTGCCCTTGTTTAACAACATCGCGATAATAGAAAATATAAGATGAAATGATTAAGTTATGATTTTATTAATGGTTTTTTTTTGTTTTGTTTTTTTAATTAGATCACAAAATTTAAGGAAATATTTTGCTTTTTTTTTGTAACGAGATGAACTACTTTTGGAATCTAAAGCTTTATTTTATATTTTTATGGTTGTGTGTTTGTGATGCATAAATTTGAATTGTTCTAAGACACGAATTAACAGAAAAGTATTGTTCATTCATTCATTCATATTCGCTAAGAACATATTTGAGCCTCAAGTTGATTAAAATCTTTGGAATGCTTATGTACGTCTAATGAATGAAGAAATTATATTTTTTCAAGCTTTATCTGTTGGAGTCAAAAGTAATTCAACTTACTGTTGATTTTGAAAATGCATATTAAGAATTAAATTTCTTATTTGAATCGAATTTTTAATGAAGCTTAAATTAAAAAATAGTACGGTTTCTTTTTTGGTAGAGGGGCATGTCCATAAAAATAATTAAAGTACGAAGAAGTTAGGAAACTTAAATTTAAGAATAGAAAAGAGAATATCTAGTATGGGCCTAATTTTTAATTTATAGCATATCACCTAAATTAGAAGTTTAAGTAAACCATGTCTAAGCAATGGGTGGCGGTCTATAAACAAAAGAGTATTAAAAAAAATCCTACAATCGTCATACCTAGAAAAAAGAACTTTGTGTACCTAAGAAGTGCCTCAAAATAAATAAAAAATATGAATTCCTACATTTCATTTAATTTTTCTTATTTTCATTAAATATTCTTCCACACTTGTTGGTTATACAAAAAAAATGTTAGCGAAAGAAAAGAATAACAAAAATTCAATGGAAAACTGTCGTTCAAAGAAGAACGAGGAATACGAGGAGAGAAGAATATTTAAATATAGAAATTATATTTTAGTTTAATTCTATTACATTAATAGATGATACGATTTGATGTACTTTTCGTATTTTTTAATACATTTTGAAGAACTTTTACTTTTCCTTATTTTATGTTTAAATTCGACATGCAAAAATGAAGATAGAAAAAGATTAGAAATAAATCGAGTAAAATTATATGCGAAATTATTAAAAGAATGGAAAAGTGTAAAATTTTGTTATTTTGCACAAAAAGAAAAAGAAAACAAAAGAGAAAAAATTTATTTTAAGTATTTGCGAAATCTTATTAGAAACCAGAATTATTGGAGTTTTATTTAGGAGAGAAAAAATAAATAAATAATTTTATTAGAACTTGTGTTTTCAAGAATGTTTTTAAAAAATTTATTACTTTTGCTGTAGATTCGACCAGTGAATTTAAAAACTGTATATGTTGGAAATAACAGCGCTTTTGAATAAATTACCTAAGAGTATTTTAAAAGTAGTTCATGGTTTAGGAGCTGTAATCACAAGCATAAAGTTCATAAATAGGTGGACACATTGAAGATCATCAGTGCTTCTTCAAAAGACGTTCAGGTAAGTTAACATTTTCTAGAACGACAAGATACAAATGTAACTTGTTTGTTTAATTTTAGTCGGAGGAGCTAAATTTGTAATTGAGACCATGGAGAAAGTTGTAAGTTTGTTGCAAAATGTTCTAAACTGTTGAGGTTATTTTGTAATCTTGATAATGTTACACTGAATTTTTTAATACATCAAAAAAAAAAAAGAAGAAGTTATTGCATCTGGGTTTTTAGATACGCAGGTAGTATTTAGTTTTATAGCCCCTTTAGTACCACATTCTAATCTGTAACTCATCTTCTCTGGTGTCACCGTCATTTTACGATTGCATAAGAATCAATAACTTTCATAATTCACTAGGTACTACTCAGAAATATTTTACCTAATAAAAAATAAATGCAAATCGTAGTGAAATCTTAGTCAAGATTTTACTCACAAAAACTCGCTAATTGTAATTTTAAATTACATAACTGCGAAGTAAATTTAAATGAATACGCAAAATATAAAAGTGTTGCATTTCATTAAATAGTTTCTCTAATTGCATTTCAAGCATTCTCTTACAATATTTAAAAACGTATTTCAAAGTAAAATGTTTTGCGACGAGTCCAATAAGTACTCATAGTCAGAACCGTCGCTTACTGT
>JXPE01115058.1:0-13036 GCA_001015215.1 Holcocephala fusca
TTGTTTTTTTTTGTTTTTTAGATATTCGTGGTATTGCAGATTCAATTCATTTTGAATCAAACTGGCATATTTTAATAGGAATCATACCCTTCATATTTACGGGAAAAATTTGCAGAATTTAAAAGTTTTTTAGGTTCGCTCTTGACTAAAGATTCTAAGAATGTGAGTGGGTCGCTAACGCGTTAGGCATTTATTGTTTGTCCTGTTTCTTAATTGCGAAAAAATTTGGTGTAATTAGTTTTGCAAACTGCACGTGAACTAAAAAATAAAGTAGTTCATTTTAATACCGAACATATCAAGCGTGAATGAGACATTCTTACTATAGAATGAGATATATTGATATCGCTGTTCTTGTCGTTATGTTGAGTGCTTGCATTACTTTTTTTTGTGTTTCTCTTTTTACTAAATTTTTTCATTAGTTAGCTAAACAGTTTTATGATTTATTTTACTTCTTATTTTGTCAATTCTGAATTTTATATATCATATTTTTTTCTAAATTAATCGGATAATTTTTTCCTTACCTTATGTTCTTTCTCGTTTAATTTTTTGACCGATGAGTATAGTAAGCACAGGAAAATTACATTGACTTTTCGTAAAGCGCAGATATAGCGAGAAGCATTTGTGCGCCCAAGACGTAATTCGATATTCGAAATCAATTTCGGAGAACCTTATTGCTGTCAATGCAAGCTGAATAGTGAATGGAGTGGATAAGGTGTACGGAATTAATACTGATGTGTTTGTGTAAAGTTTAGACAGAAATTTTAATTTCTGAAATTGAAAGTATAACATTGTAGAAAACATTTTTCAAACATTTTTCAACAAAAGAAAAGCAAGAGAAAAGTATAATAGTTAAAAGTATTAAGTTTGGTGAGTGATGCTGTCATGGTTTTCTAATTATAGCAGCCGCGCATCCCCTATTTTCCCGATACAGCGTATGGAATAAAGTTAAAACTGCTCACGTTCAAGAAATTTTTATTACTACGTGCAAATTTTGTCCTGGTTTAAAAAGTATTATTTTTTGTGCACCTTAGACATAAACATTTACTCAAGAAATATCTGAGGATTGAAAATACCGGAAGGCATAATTTTGATAAGAGTTCAGGTACACACTAAAATAAATGATATAGCAAATTGGTTTTTTTTTTTTTTTAGTTACATACCTCAAAACCTAATTCATTTTAATACTGTCTAGCTTTTTAAAATTGTTTAATTTGCAAATTTAATTTATTTGTTTGCAGCTAGTGTAATTTTTAAAAAAAATATTGGTTTTGCATAATAAAATTTCAGTTTGCGAAAATGCTGAAATTAATGTTTAACAAATTTGTCCTAGATTATTTGGGAAGCATTTTAATGTACATATTTTATTTTCACAGATTTCGAGTCAAAAAATAGTCAATTATTAAAAGTAAAGAAGAAAAGATATTACGGTACATAAAATTAATAAATTTTTAAGAAATTCTAATAATTATTCAATTAGGGATCGATATTTAAGGCAAAGCCTGCTTTTTTTTACAAAATTTTACAAGATAAAAAAGGAATTTAATTCAGTAATACTAAAAGATTTAAATGTTATATTATTTTCTTTGATCATTATATATTTGATGCGTTTATTTAGATTACTAATTGAGTTTATTTCAAAATATCGTTAATAATAGCAATTAAATTATTCTGACACGAATGAGTCATTTGGGCATTTCGACATAAACATGTTTCTTATCTTAATTTCTTAGGTTTATTTTGCATTTATTGTGCTCCTAAAACGTAAAAATTTAGTCTAACGAAGAGAATGCATACTTGTTGAGACCTAAAAAAGCCGTATTATACATGTCTATCTGAAAGCGTTACTCTAGAGCTCCATCGCCGAGTCAACTGATTCCCCTGAGAAATTTAATTGTTACACTAGCTTGAAGGCATGCAAGACGTCTGTAAAGGCTGCAGGTCTCACGATGTAAATAAGTGTTCGATCTTCGGATCTATAGCCGTTTCATAGGAATTACATTTGAAGATCTAGTTCAGAGTATTCTTAGCTCTTGTATATATATAATTTAATCCTGGTGATTTCTATGAATTTTACGAAAAAATTACCAATTCAATACTTACTTATTTAGTTGATTAAAATTTGAGGCATATATTTCACAAAAAAAATTGTAAAAATACTTTCCTAAGAAGTTATTTAGTAACAGCTTTTAAATTAGAAAATATTGTTTTTCCAAATCAAAAGTAAATTTTACTATAGCAGCTATGTAAAATTAATGTTATTTTTTATTATATTTAAATATTTCCATATTCTTGTTTTTTATTACATGTTAAATCTCACCAAGCGTTTTGATGTCTCTTATTTTGATAAAATTAGGGTTGAGTACAATACTATTTCAAAATCACTAATCTTTGGAAGAAATATACTATTCGACAGGCAACAGAGACTGATAACTCAACACGCGGAACAGTTTTTTCTAGAGACCAGAGAAGGTGAAATATTCATCTGGGTTCTGTAAGAACAATTTTTAATCTCCTAGCATATAGAATTTTCAGCTAGTTGCTAGATGCTTATTCCTTTCATTGCTTTTCTTTTTCCTTCTTACTTTTAGCTCAGATGTTCTTCTGGTATAAAATATTTCTCGTGATTTATTTTTTGAATCTGATGAAAACTTTTTACTGAGTCACTTGGAAGACCGTAAATTTCTCTACGTACTTTAATTTGATTAGAAAGCGATGAATTAAATAAGAATTATGTTCTTTGTAGTACATAGTTGCACAGTTTAATGTAAATTTTACATTTTGTTTTTAACATTTGTGTTTTTTAGAATTCCTTTTTTCGGTTGTAGTAATGAGCTGAGTGGTGAATAATTTAAAATTTTTTTTTTTTGAAAATGAATAACTTTTTCTTAAATTGATATATACAACGCCTGTGTAACAGGCTTTTTAGGTTCCCTATAATTCCGTGTTTAACGAAATAAGTAGTTATTAAGAAAAACAGTGATTTAGGTTTAAAAAACTAAATTGACGAAAAATATCTAGTCATCACTGCAATGTAATATTAATTGAAGGCATTATGAAGGTAACGGTTCTTAAAATTAATGGTGCCCTCTCGTATTTAAATCATGTACAAGGAATGGAAAGCACGGTTATTAGAATGCAATTGGTTAAAGATGGGACTTGAATCCAGTTATGGGTTAAGTAATTTTACACTAAACTCATCAGAACATTGCCCATGAGCCTATCGTGACACTGGAAAAAAGACCAGTTAAGATGACTTGATGTATGCTAAGGCTTATATGAGTGCAGTCTTCTTCTGTGAGACCCACTTGACTTTAACGGGAATTGCCGAACAGACGTAAGATATTACGGCACTTAAATAAATCGCAGATTGCTTATATATTATACTTTGCACGAAAAACAATAAGCTGGGTGAACATGATTTCTCTGTACCTGTCGGCCCTTTTAGGGCACAGATTTTCGGTTTTGGGCGAACGCTTCATTGATAATTGTGTGCGGATCTGATAGTAGAATGTTATTGTGAGGCAACAATTTTCCTGTTTATAAAAAAAACTTCATATAATTTATAAAAAAGAGAAAGAAAGAAAGAAAAGAAAGTTGCAATCATTTATTCACTGCAGTCGTGGATCTTGAAATCAAGGTTGATAAGGATATTTGATGTATTGTTTGCAAGGTAGCAGATGCTATAAAAATTTAGCAAATATTCATCCACAGAAATTGAAAAAAATTAATTTTAGTTAATCGTTTAGATGCGTAGCTTCCTTATGATTTGATACAGCAAAATATTCTTGCATATACTTGCACAAGTCATTTTCTTTATCAACGACGAGAAAACAAACGAGAAAAAGCAAGCAATTAGAGATGAAAGTTTATGAAAATCACTTTTGGACCTTGTAACTATATAAAGGCATGATTCTAATCTAAAACAAAATCATTTGCTCAAGAAGGTAGTAGTTTGTTATGAGTTGCCTTTAAAAGAAAAAAACAATTGAACTAACTACCCCTACTGATTAGATAAACTGCTGGGAGAGTGTTTCACAAGCGCCTTAGCGAACAAATGAGGAGCTGTTTTTTATCATGTTAACGGCTGGTTTCATGAGTCTAGCCATTAGAAATAAGTTGTTGTCATTAAGTATGCATTAAAACACTTCAGTTTTTATACTCTGAATATTGTTCTTTCTTTCCGTGGTAAAATATTTGATGCAATAACCTACATAAAAACGAATTTTGTTTAAAATTTTGGTATCAAATTTTAAGAAATGTAACATGTGTCTAGACAAGATCAAAACTGACTATATACGTAAATTTTCGTACGACACAAATTACACCCAAGCCTCGCTATACGGCCGCTCTTTATACGGCCCTTCGCTATAACGGCCCTCTTTCAAATTTGGAACCGATCCCATTGAATTTGTATGAATACGTATTAGAATAATTGATTCGTTATACGGCTTTTCGCGGAACGTATCTAGGCCGTAAAGCGAGGTTTGGGTGTATTGAATTTTTCTTATGTATTACTAAAGGAGAAACATGACGAAAATGGGTGCATAAGTGAGTATGTTTTAGTGCAAAGAATAACAGGGCGAGCCCAATGGCCGCTTCGAGTTTGGGATCGAAGTGAACGTAGTCATTTAAAATCAGCGTTGAATTCGAACCAAAATCCAACGGTAACAGTGTTGTTCTTCCCAATGGTAAATAACAAGTACAATATAAGACATCTTTTATAAAAAAAAACCTCTAATTAAGAATTAAAAAAGACTGTTTATAGATAAAAAATGAAAGTCATAAAGTAGATTTAAAAATTAATCAAGCGATAATATTTGTCTTTATAATTATTTTTTTGGGAGTGTGTTGTAATTTTTTATATAACAGTTTTTTTTTTTTTTTTATTTTTTCTTTTCTTAGGTTAAAAGAAAGTAAAATTGTATGGCAAAGATACTTCCTATGACGTCAGTATGATCGAAAAAAATGGGAAGTTTTCTGGATAAGCCTAAAACTATAAAACATAATGAGCATGGCGATGGCAATGGTCTACGTTTTGGCGTTGGATCAATGCAAGGATGGCGTTGTGAAATGGAAGATGCTCACTATGCCCGAACTGGGCTTGGTGAGAGTTTAGAAGAGTGGAGTTTTTTTGCTGTATTCGATGGCCATGCGGGATGTAAAGTGTCAGAACATTGTGCAAAACATTTACTAGAATGTATAATTGAAACTGAAGAATTTAAAAGTGGAGAATATGTGAGAGGCATCCGTACTGGATTTTTAAAGTTAGATGAGGCTATGCGTGAGTTACCAGAATTAACGGCAGATGAAGAAAAATGTGGCGGTACAACAGCTGTATGCGCATTTATTTCGCGAAAGCACATTTACATTGCTAACTGTGGAGATTCTCGCGCAGTTTTGTGTAGAAATGGAGTACCTGTATTTGCAACACAAGATCACAAACCAGTGTTACCAGAAGAAAAGGAAAGAATTCAAAATGCAGGGGGTAGTGTAATGATACAGAGAGTTAATGGAAGTCTTGCTGTGTCGCGAGCACTAGGTGACTACGACTTCAAAAATGTAAAAGAAAAAGGACAATGTGAACAGCTAGTGTCCCCCGAGCCTGAGATTTTTTGTCAAGAGCGTAAAGACTCAGATGAGTTCTTAGTTCTTGCTTGTGACGGCATATGGGATGTAATGAGTAATGATGATGTCTGTAGTTTCATTAATTCGAGGCTAAAGATTTCTTCTGATTTGGAAACTGTATCCAACCAAGTCATTGATACCTGTTTAAATAAGGTAAATTCCTCGTTATAATAATTGAATCTTTCATTTGAAAAATTTCGTTTTATAGGGAAGTCGAGATAACATGAGCATTATCATCATAGTTTTTCCAGGTGCACCAAGTCCTACACCAGAAGCAATTGAAGCTGATCAGAAAGTGGAACAACAAATTGAAAACTTAATAAGAGGTTATTATTTTTATTTAGCATATTTTGTATTAGTGGTTATTTAGCTTGATGAAAACAAAAATGATTAACTTCTGGATTATTATTTCTAGATTGCAGTTAAGAAACGAATTGTAGTTTTACTGTCTTTTAAATTGGAATGGTGTTACACTTATATTTTATTTTTTATATTGCTAGCTTATAAAAGTTTCCATAATAATTTTAACTAAATCTTTGCGATTTCGAATGCAATACTTTAATAAGTACTATAATCCATATTCATTAATAATGGTCAGTTCTTACAATTATTTCTTATAATTTATTAAACTCAAAGTTAGTAAAAAAAAAAGGTACATAAAATGAACCATTCTAGAATCTCGTGAATTCTGTTCAATTTTTATATTTCTTTTTATGACAACGTTACTATCACAACAAAAATTAGTTTTTCTAACAGCATGTTAAAAACATCACCAATAATTTTCGTTAAAATTTCTTTAGCTATGAAAAAGAGTTAGTACTTTTAAGAATAGGAATTTTGGTTAAGTTTGGTTTTTGTAGTTCGTGAACTGTTCTTTAATGCCTTTTATTAATTAATGTTTACTAACTCTAACTGAAATTTTAAATTTGGTCGGAGCTCGACGACAATAAAGGTATCGTTAACAAAAACAGATAAAGTTAAAATGTATGATCACTAATCATTTGCTATAATTAACTAATGTGTTTATTTCATCGAAAATAATTAAACAAGTAAGAATAAATAATCCAATTTTTACTTGCCATTTTTTATTTTAAAATTCGTGGTTTTCAGTTTCGTATACCTTTAATACATGCAATGTATATAAACTGAAACAAAATAAAAACTCGATACAAATAAATAGTTAACAATAAATAAACAAACATGATAGAAAATAAAAAGTTATTTTAGAAAGCAAAAAAGCTAAAAGGGAAACAAATTGTTTTGTAATTTCGTTTATTTATTTACTTATTGTTAATTACTTATTTATAGCTTGGTTTTTGTGTTTTAATTAGTATATATACATATATTTTGTATAAGTCTTCTGAAAAAGAGTTGTACGTAATTCAAAAGATCGAGCTATAAAGTAAAAGAAATTTTGAGAAGTAAAAATCAAAGTATTTCCTTAAAGAAATTTTAATCAATTTAATTGTAGATGTACGTCTATAGCCTTTCGGTTTGTTTTTTAACACTACTTTTCATTTATTTTCACTTACATTTTGTTATATATTTTTGTTTTTTCAGAAGTCCACACATGCAATGAAATTAAAGAGTATGTCGACTTGTTGGATGCACTACAAATACACAAAATAGATGGATTGCCTCCTGGCGGTGGATTGCAATCAAAGTGAGTATTTAATTTATGGTATTAGTTTTTTATTATAATAATTTTCAACGGGCTTAAAAATTAAAAAAAATAAAATTTTATTCAAGCAATTGCTTTAAAAATCAATACAGTATTTTATAGAAGGGATGTTTTTTGTGTAGAAAAGAAAACTTCATTTCTTTAAAATTTCATATTTCATATATTTAATATTTCATGAGTACAATAATAATTGTGTGGTTTCTGATAAGAGGCAAAATATGCAAATTATATTTGGTCATGATCGCTTCTAACTCTCTATTATTAGTTTTCGCTATTACAGGTATCATATAAATAAGTGAATTCTTAATTTGACGATACTAAAGAATAAATTTTGTGTGCAATATATGATAAAATAACGGAGCCTCTAGTTGTTATTGTAAATATTATTAACTTTTAAAGTTCAAGAATATTCAGTCAATAATTGAGAGAGGATTAACGAAATATTTTTGGTCCTAACTTAAGCATAACATAGCGGGAGTTCTATTTTCTTCCTTAAAACTCTCAAAGGCATTTTAGAGTCGAACTGCTATTGTGTGTGATAATTAAAATATAATGTGTATCAGCTACGAGTAAGAAGGAGGAATCCATTTTGCCTTATTTAGAGATTTCAATAGTGTGAATGTGAACTGTTCCTTTGCATCGATGCTTAATGGCCCAGATCTAATGACTCGTCACATTCTCATGCATGGCAGCTAATGAGTCCTGGAATTTCGGTTTAATTGAACAGTTAGATACATTTTTTTTTTTTTTTAAAAACACCTTTATTAAGGGGTATGACTACTACAATCTTAACCACAGTTAGGTATCGCGAATTATTCTTCAATGAAACAGTATGGATATGGAATAAACTTCCATCTTTTGTTTTCTCTTCCACTCTCTGTTAGACTTTTACTTCAGATCTGCATTAAGTTTAGGTCTATCTACTTTATTTAAAAAATGTCTGGCAGGTTTTGCAACAAAGTGGTCCAGAAGTCTTCCTTGTAACAAAACATTTAACATGTTATCAGGGCTAATAGACTTTCCAACCTTTGAGCACAGCGACTATCTGCTTTTAGCTTGTCTCTTAGAGCTGATAAAGGTACTTTCAACATCATTCGACAAGCCCAGGTAAAAGACAAATTTCGGAGTTTCTTGGCTGGAGATTTTCACTTCGAGCGCAGTTTTCTGTAGGAAGACAGTTTTCAATTTTCTGACCCAAAGACTGTGCAATAGTCCGACACTAATTTTAAATCAATTCTTTTCTTTTGAAAAGGCTATGCTATAGCATTATAGCTTTTTTCATTATCTTAAAAAAAACATAAAAATTAATGAATAAATAAGATTAACAATTCCTTTGAACTAGTTTTTCTTTCTTAGTAGTAAAGCGTAAACACGACCAACATTTGCAACAAAATGCTTAGTAAAAGTTTTAATTTTGAAAATTTCTTGACACAGGAAGCAGGCGAAAAACAAAATGAGGAATTAAGGGTTGCCTGATTTTTTTGAGATATATAAAATCCAGAATACATGACAAAGTAGAAAGGCAAAAAATATAATTCTGCTTGAAATGAAATAAAATGACGTGACTCGTACGTCTTTATTCTTACCAACAAAGATGGAAATAACGCGAAAAAGACGATGTCGTTCGATTGATTGGGAAAATGCGTACGCAAAAGTATGAAGTTACGGATCAACCTTAAAAAATTGCTAGTGTTATAATTTGATATTAATTTGATTTTTAGCCGTTAGTACCCGTTAGTATCATTTAAAGCATTGCGTATTGAATTTTTAAAAATTGTTAGAATTGGCAATATTTTACTGATTTGAGATATACTTATCATACTTTTTCATTTTCTTTTTTAGGTATGATGTCGTAGAAAGGATGTTTAAGGAGCTCTGGCCTCACCTGGAGGAACAATGTGAAGTAGGAGATGTGTTGCATTCTATTAGATAGTTTGTTTCTTATATTTTGCATTCCTTATTAGGTTGCTAAATATTTTGTATATTTGATGATTTGTGAAAGTTTTATTGCTTTTATTTTCTTTTTCTTCTTCTTTGAAATCGTGTCAAGTTTGTTTTCTCAAAATATATCTTTCATTTATAATTTAAGTAGTGCTTATGACCAACAAAACAAAAAAAATTTTTTTTCTCTTAAGATTTTTCCACCTAAGATTTATTGATTGTATTTAAAAATTACTTAGATGAACTAGTCGGGTATATTGCTCTACATGAGTAAATTTGCTAAGATATGCAAGATGTATGGAATGACTTAGAACTTGCATGATTATTGTTTTATTTCTTAATTTTTTAAATCTTGAAACATTCGAATATGGCATAATCAATAACTTCAAATAAGTGAAACGAGTCATGGAAATCATATTTGAACATCTAAGTAGCAGAGGAATATGAGAAATTTGTAACATTTTATATAAATTCTCCATAAGGCATTTTTTCTTAAACATTTTTCGATTGTATGTACTCTTTTATTTAAACTTTTATTATAATAAGTAGTTCTTCAAATACAATCAGTATAAGCGAAAGCAAAAAATAATGAATTTTTAATATTGAAACAAAAACTCCTCGCAATACAAGCTTTCTGAAAAGCAAGGGCTGTAAAATCTTTAAAATCTCTGTCAAAGCTTAATTTATTCTTTTATTAACTAAAAACAGCAAAATTTAGTACTGATTTTTATACAAAGAATCGAATAGCTTTTAAACTCTTGGCTGAAATTTTTTTTAAATTGTTTTATAGTATATATCANTATTGTATGTACTCCCTTATTTAAACTTTTATTATAATAAGTAGTTCTTCAAATACAATCAGTATAAGCGAAAGCAAAAAATAATGAATTTTTAATATTGAAACAAAAACTCCTCGCAATACAAGCTTTCTGAAAAGCAAGGGCTGTAAAATCTTTAAAATCTCTGTCAAAGCTTAATTTATTCTTTTATTAACTAAAAACAGCAAAATTTAGTACTGATTTTTATACAAAGAATCGAATAGCTTTTAAACTCTTGGCTGAAATTTTTTTTAAATTGTTTTATAGTATATATCAAAACTATACAAATTTCTTCTGAACTCTTTCCAAGCTTTGAAATGTATTCTTGTGTTTCTATAATAAGAATACTTTTGGCGGTTATCACGTATAACCTCGGTATCTTTACAAATGAGGGACACACTTCTAGATACTCAACATTTAAGATCTTTTCAAAATCTTATTAAATAATTTATGGATTTGGTGCTTTCGGTAGAGATTCTAGCAATCTTGTTTAGCTACGCAAAATAGTAATGAATATACCTTAAAGCTCGCAAGTTAACTTACAATCTAAGATGATTTAATTTACAGATATCTATGCGTTTTCCGCACAAGTTGTAATGTTTCAAAAAATAGAAAAAAAGTAGAAAAAAAAAGAATAAGAATTGAAGAATTCCTAATGGTTTTTTTAACTTTTTTTAGTACTTAAACAGATTTTCAGTAACAGTAGTTAATGATGTAGTTTTGTTATTATTTTTTTTGTTGCTATGGCCAATAGTTAAATATTTTTCTTAATGAGTTTTTTATGAAATTACTCTTAAATTTAATCTGCACGCTCCAAAAGCTAGCGCCAATTTGCTTGGCAAAAATTTTTATTTTGAAAATCTTGCGACAGAAAGAGCGAGTGTTGAGTAAAACGAAGAATTATTGGAACCAAAATTCAGATTTGTGGTGAATTAAGCTCAGCTTAATTTTTGGTGATTTCAGAAAAACCATAATATATGACTAAGAATTAAAATATTGCATGTTTGGTAGCACGACGGTTTCTTATTCGTTGTTGGTGTTTTTGCAAGCGATGTCAAAATAAGTGATACTGCATCTTTAACTTGGCAAGGATTTATACTTCTCGTTCAAACTAAGAAAGTGTGTGGTGTTTCGAAGCTTATATGTCGATGATTTCATAATATGACGAAAATAATATAATCTCGTATAGACTTGTTTTGTAGGTAGTTTTTTCTTTTCGAGAAGTTTGGTGCTTACATAATGTCTGAGCGTGTAGATCATCCTTCTCCTCTCTTTTACTCGTATAAATTTAAAAAAAAAATAATTGAATTTGGAACTGAAATTGAAATTGGAATTTTTTCGTGGATGTTTTGTAAATTGCACTTAAACGGTAAATCTTATAAATATTTTACATAATTACAAAAGCCTGTATTTAAAGCCTATTAAAAAAAGAGATTTTGTTAGGTTCTGATAGTAGATGAAGTGACTAGTAGTAGGATGTAAGAAAAAAATTGGAAAGTTAAAATTTGCGTTAACTTAAGTTAATTCGTCTGTTTGATGCGTAAATAGCTTTTGAATTTCATGTTTATATAAATTACTTTAGACAAAAGTAGAAATACTGTGTAAAAAGCATATTAAGCATTCTTAAGTTAACCATTGTAGATTAACAATTTACTTCAGGGTCACAATTCGACTATGCTGCTTACTTATACTTTTTAGCCATATGACTGGATAGTATAAAATTAATAGAATTTTGTTAAGACAGGTAGGCATATTTCAATATTATTTAATTAATGATTAATCATATTTGATTGATCAATTTTTAAGCAAATTAAATTTAATAAGGTCATTGTGGGGGGGTTGTAAAGATTCTTTAATATCAGAAGCATCCAAATCATTAAATCTTTCACCATGTAACTGGTGTCCTATAGCAACTACATATATTTAGAACAGGTTTGTTAACAGCTTCTGATAAATTGAACAGGTTTCTTAGGTTGGAAACATAATTAGTCCAAATGTAGCTTCAAGGTTATGATCTTTTTAAATTACTTTCTTCATTTTTGACAGTGCAAATTATATTGTAATTGAGTTAAACAAATGAAGATCATGTAAATTAAGGGTTTTCTGTAACCTAAATAGTTTTACTTTTACTTAAAATTTAGATTTGATAAAGCTTCCAAAATAATAAATAAGTAAATGTATTCGCAGTTAAGAAGTTGCGATTAACGCAAAACCCCGTAAGTGTGGATGTGTTATTTTGTGAGCTTGATTGGATTTTATTTTTATTAAAATTGTTAACGACTTAATTGTAGCATGAATTAGTTTTTTTCGGCTTTATAATTTTGTGCACTGCAAATGTATAGCGATACACAAACACACGTATGTAAATAAAATAATTTAAAGTACTTTTTTTTTCCAGAGTCCTGCGCATTGACTTTCGGCGAATAATAAGAAAAACCTTTAAATTTAGTTTGAATTACTTATGTTAATATACAAATGTTGTCTTACGTCAAATAAATGAATTTGCAAATAACCATACAGATTTTAGTATTATAAATAGAAAATCCTACAAGTGAAATTTTCAGCACACTTTTCTTTCATAGTTGCTTTTAAAAGCGTAGTACCTAAGTTGACACTTATTTTACATTTTTATGTTAGAAGTAAAATGTTTCTAAGATGTATTTATAAATAAAACTTGAAATTGGATATGAGAATTATTTCGTTCTTTAGAGTTTAATTTTTGAACCAAGCAAACGTAAAATTCCAAAAAAAACATAAAATAATAAGTTAACTTTCGTTATACTATACTACTTAACTTATTTCTGAACTTAGTTTCTATACAATGACTTACTATTTTATTTTTTTAAGTATACACTCGCTCTCACAAGTCTTTCAATATATACGAAAGACGTATATACGTGGGAGGATTGATAACTTGTGAGCTTTACAATAGATGGCGCTAATAGCATCATTCCCATATTTCCAATCGCAA
>JXPE01115130.1:1939-12237 GCA_001015215.1 Holcocephala fusca
ATTTTTCAAAAGTGGCCAGGATTTGCATATCGGAAAGTTATTTTGTTCCACCAGAACAAAGCCAGATCGATCATGTCTATGGTGACTTGCCTGAAACTCCGGGAGCTTGAAATAATAATTTAGTATTTTCCTTTATTTCTGAATACAATTCACAAAAATGAAGCTATCTTAAAATTGGGTTCAGAAAAAGTCTGTTGGCTTTTGATCTGAATTATGACTCCTAAATCAATTCAAGAAACGTTCTCAAATAACTGGCAGGTATGTGTTCAAGTTTTGTAATGTCACTCCGGCATCCATCCATTAAAACCAATAGGTGTAAAAAATACCTCAATCATCATCAAATATTATTCGATATTCATATTTGCTGTGAGATTCCATTTGATTATATTGCCTGCAACAGAAGTAGAGAAGTAGAGAAACAGGTACAAATCTTTGCGAAAAATGCTATACACAAGGACCGATTTTTTAACTAGGGGACCATCAGGAGTTTCATTTATGCTATGAAAATTATAGAACTGTGGTAAAATTCTCGAATAAGAAAAATTAGCTACACTTTTATGCAACTAAAATTTAAAGGATTAAGTTAAAAACCGCTTAATAATTCTGCCCGTTTTATTTATGTCAGAATTGAAACAAATATGAGCTCATTTTTGAGATTTTATAATTTATGTTTTTTCCACTTCGTGTTATGCTGATTGCAGTGTAAAGAAATACCTGGTATCTTTCGTATTGAATTATTTTTATGGTTCTTAAGTTGGAGAGTATTCAATACTAAATCGCTGATTAGAAAATCTTTTACTTCACGATTTGTGAGGCTTACAATATTTCAGTAAATTTATCATTTATTTTTTTCAGATCCCTTAAATAGTTTTAGGTTTAATATATTTTTCCTTGTTGTTTCCAATTATTGAATGATTACTACCACTACCATTAGAACGTTGAAACAAGAAATTAGATAGCAAAGGTCTGAGATCACTTTTATAATTCTTATTATATCTTTCACCTTTTGTTGGAAAAAATCGAAGAGAAGAATACCAAGTCAGTACTGAGAGTGCATTAAAAAAGATATTTCCTGCCTTACTTCATGCATTTGATTGCTTTTTCACATTTTTCGAATTTAATTTTTTTTAACAATTCCTATGCACATTTTTAGTTGATTCTACTTCTACAATTATTTTAATGCATTGAATAATAATTGCAAAAATTTCACCTATTTATTACCTCGTCATGAAATCACACTGGAACAAGGAGGCAATATTAAATTTTGAGCCAAGTCCGGTAAAACTTCTATAGAAACATATAAATTGATACAAAATAACTAATGGTGATGATTGCTCATCTCGTCAATGTTTAAATGGTATAAGCGAATTCAAGGTACTAGTGACGCATGGGAAGACAAAGCAAAGACAGACCAAAGACAGACTAAAAAAAATCAAATTGTTTTAAATTAGTTGAAAAAATTCGTGAAATCATCGCCTATGGTACGAATTCGAGTGAGAAATGAAAAGCGGAGAAATTAAATACGATCAAAGATATGATTCACGAGATTTTGATAAAGGAATTAAATAAACGAAAAGGCTATGATCGATTTGTTCTTCACACCTTAATATAAAGCCAAAAACTAGCACTGCATATAAGGCCCTCATTAAAATACCTAGCTTCAAGTACGATCCTCAAAGAAAGTATCAAAGTTCTTAGTGGAAGGCCCAAAGCTCTAAGAAATCGGATAGATTGCGTGATTAGAGAATATAATGTTGTTCTTTTTATAGCTCTAAAAGTATTGCATTTCTAAAATCCATTCCAGAGGGTCAAAATGTCGATTATTATTTGAATATTATGGAGCGTTTGTGAAAGATAATTTTTCTAGTAAGGCCCGAATATGTAGGTAGTTGTATTCTGTTTCAGGATAATACACCATCTCACAGGACCTTGGCTGTTCGTCAATCTTTAACAAAAACCAAAACATATATTCTGCATTCACGTGAATTAGTTCCATGTGATTGTTTCCTGTTAAAGAAACCTGAACTTATGATGAAGGGAACACTATAATAAAAAGGGATGTTTTTTAAATGAAAAGAATTAATTTTGGCAAAAAACTAATTGGTTTTTTTTAATTTAAAAAGTTCGGCTAATTTTCGGACATACCGTGTACAATGTGATGGAACAATTCCATACAAGTTCTCGTCAGTTTCTGATTATATTGCATGTCTACTGATTATTTTTTCCCGCCTTTATAAATTTCATTATGGGTGAGTTAAAAATTTCTAAAAGTTTTCAAAATTTAGTTAATCGTTTCTATGGTAAGAGTTGTCAATTGCCCTTGTCTGCTGTCCTTTCATTACTAAGGCCTTTTATCAGTGTTTTGCAAATTGATTTTTAATTGATTTGGAGAATAAAAAAAGTTCTTAGCATATGTGATTCACGCATTTTATTAAAAATGCTAACCAGCATTTCTTGACTTTTCTGTAAACAGACAAGAAATGAGCGTGTTAACCATGAATTTCCCATGCATGTACGAGCTGTTCATTCACAGCCGTCAACTGACAAATCTAATTTTTCATTATCGATGACTTCACACTTGCATATTCACTTACGCGTTAATTTTAGAAAAATAATCACTTTTCTAGCTCTTTAGATACGCTTGAAGCCACGTACGAGTTCATAAAAATCTCATCAACCTTCAAAGTAAAGCAATAACTTGAGAAGTTTAAAAATCTCACATGTGAATCAAGCATTGACTAGAAAGTTTGTATAAGCTCCAGGATGTCGTACCAAATAAAAATTCAAAAATAACTGCTAAGAATTATGGTCTCAGATCTGACGCAATTCTCTTTCTCAGAAGCTTTAGACGGGCGCCTCGTGGAAGCATTTTCTTGAAAGACTTTTACTCTTTTTTATTGTGGTTTAGTTTTATTATTTTTAAAAAGCACACTTGAAAAGTTAATTTCATAATCGAATTGCAAACACGGGTTTGTATGTAGCAAAAACGCTAAACTCGGTTGTCATTGAAACTTTTGGGGTGGGTGTCCTATGCATGTGCTCCATCTTTCACGGTCATATGAACAGGATGTTAACATGACCTGGGGCCCCGACTACATTTTGCCAGGAATGAAATAGATACAAAAATCGAAATTTGCCAAGTGCACTGAATGCATACGTTTTTGAAAATTTCTACAAATTGCCTTTTCCATGAAACAATGTTGATGCAAATAAAAATGAACAATTAACATAAATTGCTACTATTCTTCGAATACTTGAACAGGTGAATGACTGATTAATATCGCAAGATCGTAAATCTTTGGATTAAGTTTTTAACGCCAAAAGCTAGTGGCTAAGTGGTTATATATCTAGCTAGGGGCTACTTGAATGAAAAATATGCTTTTTTCAGACTAACAGGCGCGTATTTCATTTCTAAACTGAACGCTGCTGCTAGAGTCGGTCCATCGTAATATGGCCTTAGTTTCTAACGTAAATAAAACAGGATTTCAAATGAATATTCAATAACTGGCAATTCTACCTCAACATTCTTTATTTTGAGTCTGTGAATAAATTCTATCCAAATACTTGCACTTTCTATGAAAGTTCGGTTAGAGAAGACGTACGACTATTTTTAGGAGCGTAAAAGAAATACAAATTGAAAAAGGTAAAAAAGTTGTACCGGCTTCTTGTCGGTGTGTTTCACCAACAACAAGTTACCTATTTCTGTTTATAAAAATATTTTTAATTAGCTATAGTTAGATGAACCCTATATTACTTTGCAGCTTTGTTGCTTTTAGCCCTTAAAATTTTTATTAGGTTTATTAATCTACACGTTTATGTTTGTTACCGCTTTTTCGGAGCTAAAATATTTTAAGAACGGAAAATAATTAGAAAACCTGCTTATTATAAAACTTGAAACGTTTCACGTTCATTCATCCGACGTGGAGGTATTTTACAAATGGGATGATTTTTATTATATTTAGTAAATTGTGGACCGATTTATTTTAATAATTGAAGATAATCGGAATGAGGTTAGCACCCAACTGAAAATTTAAATGGATTAAGTCAATTGTAAAAATAGCGTTATTTGTTAATACTAGTATGCAAAATATTACTAATGATTTTCACGATTTATTAGATGCTATCTATAACTCATGTAAACTTTGACAAGAATGGATTTTCATTAAAACAATGCGCCGGTACCTACTGCAAAATATTTTCAGACATTTATTTTCAGTCAAAACAAGTACGTCTAGTACAATGATATGCTATTAAGTCCAATAGAAAATCGTTGGAGTATGCTTATCCAACAAGATTATGAAAATTAATGACAATTTAATACTTTGGTAGCTTTAAACCGAGCTAACCGTGAACAATGGGAAAATAATAATATTTCAAGTTTTCAGTCATTAGTAAATTCAAATTACAGCTCCTATAATTAAAGAAACGTTAAATGTCCGACATGTGATTGAGCATTGTTTTGCAAAAGGATTAGTCCGTTTCCTCTAAACATCAATCTCGGCTCAAAAGCTCTTTCAGTATTCGCTTTGATTCACTGTAGTAGACACTTGCCGTTAGCATTTGATCAGGACTCCCGAAGCGATGATAGAAATACTAGTACTGGATCATCAAATATCTCAGAGCGTTTTTTGGGACTTCATCTTATTCCAGATATAATGTCGAACTCTTAAGATTATCGAAAAGAATTTCTTTTTAATCACACAAAACATTTGTGGGTACGAAATGGTGCCTTTATGCCGCGACAACAAAGAATGAAAAACTTCGAAAAGATTTCTCTTCTGATGCTTCTTTAATTTATGCGGAACCCACTTATCTAACTTCTTAGTCTATCCGATTTTGATAGCCTCAAAATTACGCAAATATATTATTTATTTATGTTTGACAAAACTTAATCTGCAAGAGAAACTGTTAGAGATAACTATAACAAGCTGTTGAAATGCTTCAAGTAATCGAACATTTCATATTTGATATCTTAACATTAAAATCAACGTTTTTCTTCAAGTAACTCAACTTTATTTTACTCAAAAAATTTTTCTGTTCAATATCATTTCATATATGTGGCATATTTGAATTAGAAAGGGTGAAAAATAGGTGGAGCTTAACTGAGTAATGACCCATTCCCTTATCTCAAAGAGTAAGACAATTTAGGACACAATAAGGATAGTTATATACCTTGATCATACAATAATCAAGTATTTTACGAGCAAGCTATTACTTAAGCATCCTTTATCGTAATATGCCAAGACCATCAAAGGATATTTTAAACAAGGCACTCAAGGGACTCAGTCACCCTCTGTTGTGATATACTGGGATCAAAAGATAATTAAAGGATATTATAGCAGAGCGACGACTCACCGGCGGACTCTAATAAAATCAAGTGGTTGAATCAGGAACGCCAGAGTCATATTCTGTATCCTATAAAAGAAAAAGTCAGATATCAGAGGTAGGACAGAATAGAGTAAGTGAAGATGATGAGTAAGTTAATGAATAAAATTTTCAAAAATAAAATAAAAATTCATAATGTAATTATTCTTAAAGAAGCAGAATTAAAGTCATAACCACATATTATAAAAAAAAAAATATTCTTTTAACAGAATTTTAATAGGATCAAGTCTACAGAGTTAGCCAGGAAGTATCATTAAAAGAATTAATTCACACTTGCAATAAAGATAAAAACTTTCATCCAGCCAGTTTGTAAACCCTTCATGTAAAATTTGGCACAATTAATAAATTTGTTTTTCTTAAGTATAAGTAAAACAATATATAAATATTGATTAGATTAAGAACCTAACCTTACTGATATAAAAATATCTTCTAAAGTTCCAGTTGGATATATTGGTGAGATAGATTTCGCAGATTTTAGAGATTTAGCTGCAATTAAATTACAATGTAGAATGGTATATCAAAACTGGATTTCCTTGTCTTCAGGTTTAAGAGTTCTTTGAGTCTTTTTCTGTATATACAGATTTAGTTACGACAGATAAAGCAGTGCTTTCAGGGTCACCATGAAGAATTTTTGTCAATCGCTCCTAATCCCAAGGGATGTAAGTCTTTACACTATATTCTAAACGGTTTTGGTTGTAGCTTGTTCTGTTGTAATCCTCTTTACAATTAATAAGTATTAGATGATTGCATGTCTGATACTTGTCTGTTTTCTAATATTAGATATGTCAACTCTACTGAGAGCTCTATAGCTATTTACCAATGGCACAGTGAAGGACACAATTGCAATATGACACCAGTTTCAAAAAAGGTCTAGAGCGGTTGAGGCTAGCTTGAAATTATTTATTCCCACTTGTTTCTCTTAATGATTGCAATATCACCAACCTAAATCAGGTATTCAAATCCGGAAGCTCTTTCGATTAAAGTTTCCGTATTCTAGAGGGAAAGATTCTGGGAGGTTTGTTTGAATTAGACAATTAGTGTTCTTCCCTTTTCCGTAAGGGTATCATACCGTGCCCTATTAGTAAAAGGCCAATTTTCTTTCCTTAATTGATCCTTCCTTAAGTGATCCTTAAAGTAGGCCCTTTGGAATCTGGCTATTATCTGTAGATTATCGACACCTATACTTAGAAACTCCTCCAAAATCTTCTCTTGGAATTAGGGCGAATTCGTATACGGGTTTAATTTTAAAATTTTCAGATTTTGGCTACTAGTTCCTCCATTGCTTTATTTTACTAAGGCACATTCTTGAGCGGTGCTACTCATCCTTATTGGACAGTTAAAGTAAAGTGTTTGATTACCTTACTTTGTTTAATTTACATTAACCCCTCTACAGGACCAGGATTCTTGAAACAACCTTACGTCAATTTTCTCTGTAGTAAATCTCCTGCTAAGCTTAGGCCGATTTAGTGAGGTAGAGATTTACTTTTAAGTGGGATATCACGATGGCTGCTAATTTTTGGACAGACTGCCTTCATGATAAAATAATTAAAAGTTTTAATAGAAAGTGATTTTCTTTCTATACAGTTTCTTCATTTAAATAGCTTGACAAGCAACGATACTAAATTTTCTCCTAAAATTTGTTAACCTTAGTTTAGTTTTTCTCAATTTTCTTAGTCTGTTTTCCACTCCTGGAGAGAAAGCGAAGATAAGATACATCAAATCAGTCGAATATAATCATTTTTTTTAATGTTAGTTGTTTTCAAACAGAACTTTTGATGTGTCCTGTTTTTATTTTTCGTTAGACTGTAAAGTATTGAAAATAGGAAGTTAACCAAGCCATTAGTTTTAAAGAATAAGGAAGGATGAATAGGAAGATCTACCGAAAAAGATACTTGTTTGAAAATTGAACGAATGATACTTGGAGCTAATGATTTAACGCAGGATTTGATTACAGAGTGAGTGAATTGATAAGTGCTGTAATGGATAAACGGGTCAGTATTGTTTGAGCACACCTAAAGAGATTAAAATGCCNCATTAGTTTTAAAGAATAAGGAAGGATGAATAGGAAGATCTACCGAAAAAGATACTTGTTTGAAAATTGAACGAATGATACTTGGAGCTAATGATTTAACGCAGGATTTGATTACAGAGTGAGTGAATTGATAAGTGCCGTAATGGATAAACGGGTCAGTATTGTTTGAGCACACCTAAAGAGATTAAAATGCCACCAGATAGACGATAAAGTAAGCTTTGTCTATGGTCATATTGCTTCACCCTAATCTGTACGTTTCCTTTTTTTTGAACTTATGTTGATGATTCTGCACGATTACTAGCACGTGCAGGCTATTTATTAATCTGAAGTTATGTAAAATATGGTAAAAAAGATTAGATTTTCAATTAATTTGATTGATGGATTGGCTTTGTTTGTTTCTTGTTTAGCTTGCTTTCGATTTACACCGTCTTTGGCAGTATATTAAAAGCTGGTAGTTGTAATATTTAATTAATGACCTAAAGGACAAACAAAGTTTTTGCATGCAAAACAAATTATGAAATAATTTTTTTAAGATATATCCCATGTCATAAGTCGAAATCAAAATCTTAAAAACGTCTCAAAAAACTTCGGTACATCAGACATTAAAGTGAAATCGATATTCAAAATAGCTTTAATTCCCCATTCAGCGGCTCATTATTAGCACATTCGACATGAATAAATCACACCGCTATTCGGCACCTAATCAGAAGAAATATGAAACTAATTAACTTTTGACAATTAAGTCAATGCCCCGCCACATAAAACAGGTTGTATGTCTAGTGTTTTGCATTACTAGTAGTAACGCGTTTTTTAACCCGTGCACTCTACTTAGCTCAGTCTGCCTATTATTAGGACCCTGTTATCAGAGCTTGGATCTTCGTCACTGTAGTTATCAAATATTTTAATGACACTAATTTTGATATGGTGGGAATGTTGACTGAATATCAGATGCAATGACTGACCACTGGCAGAGCTTTGTAACCCTACCCGCCCACTGGAATATTATGAGGTTAAAATTGCTGATGCAGTCCGAAATGATCATAAACACCTGTGGAATGGTCATTCACTTCATGGGTGAATGGAATATTATCTTGGTGAAGGCGTAAACATGAGAAAATTGTTTATGTTACGAAAAAAAGTGTAATTGCATCGCTGTATCTCAGATTAATAATTTGTGGAAAGATTCTAATTGCAGGGTTTTAATTAAGACTAGTAAAAATGTTCGCAGTTAATTACCTACATCTCTTCAATTTGATGTCGTTTTAAATGGATCTCTTACACCAGATCTTTACATAAGAACAAGCGGCCCGAAAAACTTATACTTTTCTAGAGATTTTCTAGTTTCTCAGTTTCAGAAAGCAGAACGTGCTTAGTACGTAATCTACAACTGCTCTTCCAACTTATCAAGAATACTTAAGTCAGATTACAGAATGCGCTGTAAAATGTTCATTGTAGCCGAACACTTTCGAATGATATAAAATTAATGTAAACCACAATAGCAACATCGCTCTTTTATAGATAGTTTTCTTATGTAATAGGCGACATTTTTTAGCTCGGTACCATTTAGCGGGCAATCACTTTGGTTCAAGCACGCGCGACTTTAGCAGCAATAATTTGATCGTATGCTCGTGAACGTGATGTTTTGCTTTGATGAGATATTAGGGAATGTGCTTATATTGGTGGTGCATACCATTGTCAGGCTTTTAAGACGCCCATGAAAAAATCAAGCAAATCATCATACAAAAGTAAAAGTAAGATTTAAAAACAAATTTCCAGTTTCTTGCCAAAATTTTGAATTTTAAATGTGAGATATTTTGCATGTAAGGTAATAATAATAATAATGATGCAGTTTGTACACCTTATTCACTCACTGATTAGTTAGTTTTCCTCCTCCAGATTTAGATCATAATTAAAAATGGCATTGAAAAAATGAATTCAAACTCAAACTTGCGATAAACTCTGCTAAAAATATAAAATCGTTGAATACTCTACTTACAAACAAAATACACACAATTTGTTGAGCCATTCATAAAAGATAAAGAAAATCCAGAAATTACATTAAAACTTTGATTAGTTTAACTTCTTACCTTTTTATTGTCGGTGTAGTTCTTGCAAAACAATAACTTTATAGGGCAAAAAACGTTGCAATTCTAGGAATCAAGTAACATTCTTATCATAACACTCTTAAAGCATTTTTATTTTTAGAATAATTTAAATAAATTTAGGATAATTATGATGTGTTTTTATACTTAGGTTCAACTTTAATCGTTGTTAAAATTAAACGCGCAAGAAAAAATTATTATTATAAATGGAGGAGAATCCTTTTAACCCCTTAATTCCAGGAGAATTTTCTTGAATTGCTTGTATGTTGATTTCAATAGAGCGCAATTTTTACGAATTTCTGAAAACATTTCTTTCTAGGTTCAATAATTAGAGATAAAAAAAATGATCTATAAATGCCGTGAAGAAAAACAATTTTTATTTCATATTTTTATCATTTTCTTTTATCAATAAACACCTGTTTATTTACTAAGAGTATGTAATTTAAGGGCTTGCAAGAAATATAAAGTTTGCTTTGAAGAGAAAACTTTAAAGAAAGGAAAGTCCTGATGAAATCTGCTAGTTGGTGATCTTGGACAGAGTATTTAATCTTTAAATGAAGAAGTTTCAACCATCTGTTTTCATCTAAGAGAATATTGTCTGACCGATCAACCGAACTATCACTTCCTTTAATGGAAAGAAGTAAAAAAAAGAAAGTGAAAAGTATCGTGGTAAGCATTACCTGCACATAATTTTGAAAAAGATTTAAAACAAAATTAAGTTTTAAGTACGTGGGTGGATAGATAACTAGTGAGCTTTACAATAGATGGTGCTAATAGCA
>JXPE01115924.1:212-16530 GCA_001015215.1 Holcocephala fusca
TTCAACCCACGACCTTCTGTGCGGTTAGTCCAATGGCTACACTACTGAGCTACTAGGCCGGACTTTTTTAGTATAATAGTCGTTGAAAATAAAATTATTTTTATTCTTTGTTGGCCTTAGTGTTTTCGGAGAGAGTGTTTTTCATGCCACCAAGTAATCTAACTTGTGGCTTTGAAATTGGGTCAGTATCCCGAAATGTTGTGGGTTACATTTCATCAACTTCTGTAGTTAACAATGTAATTTCAGCTAGTAATAAATAGTTTTGTTTTTATTTGAATTAATCCTTTGCATATTTTTAAGCTCTTGGTTTGAATGATATTCATTATTTATTGTACCTCCTTTTTGATCCATTCAGTTGTGTTTTAATGAATTGAATAATCTGAAAGGTTTTGATCTACACAATCAGAGTTTTTCATGAATTTTTTATATTTTATAATGTTTAGCTGTTATATAATTTTCTGTTTTGTTTTTCTAGTTCGTTTTCCAATTGATACAATCTTAGCAGAATGAATTGTACATATCATTTTTATCTTCCTTTCATCCTTATATGCTATAATACGCAATCGCCTTGCCAGGAAAATACAATGTCATCTTATTTCCATTATATTTTATGGCAGTCTTAAGATGTATTGGTGATCCTCTACGTTCTTTAGTTTTCATATCAGACTTAATTATGTAATAATTTTTTTGGTGTAAGTAATCCCATTTACTTAATACTCAACACAAAATAACCACGATGACCTCTTGTAGTTGTTCATCTTTTAACTTGGACAGTATATTTCGAAATTTATTACACATCTTGAGTTACTTTTGCCTACAGCTCGTACAAGTAACCTATATTTTATGTTTTTAGCCCAAGTATACGTTCTAAATGATAGGCTCCTTCTCTAACGAATAATTTCTCCACCTTTTAGAAACCTCTCATTCTGGTGAATATAAGTCTTGAAATTTAGGAATATTGTAGTCCACAATAGATTGAATTTTTGTTAATTTATTTCAGGATTATTTTTTATTTGGATGTTTAAACGAAGTCAAAAGAACGTTCAGACTCATAAAATTTTTGTGCATTACCCCATTAAAATTATGAGTAGAAGAAATCACTTCAACTGTATTGTGATAATAGTCCAGATCGCTTTAATGCATTTTGTGGAAATTTTGTACTTAGTTATTCGTTCATTATATTTTCTTTTTTGTTTCATAGCACACCTGGATTTCTTTCGAATGATTCTAACTATTATTCGTGTATTAATAGCGTCCAACAAATCACTAATATTAATTTCTGTTTCACTATTAGTTTTTCACATTCGTCTAATTTAGATTTACTATCACTTTTATGATAAATTGAAATACTATGGTGCTAAATAATCCACTGACTGGTATTACTCATATAACCTGAGGTTCAATAACCTTAAAGGGTTTGTACGACCAAAAAAAAATACTATAGCTTAATCTAACTCAACTTTATCCTTATCATTATTCTTACTAGAATATATTAAGACCTAAAAAAGGTAAAGTAAATAAAGTACAGAAGGTATGCCGAGAACTTATTAAAGCCACTACTTTGTTTTCATGTTTTTAAGATTGAAATAATTTCTCCACTAATTAAGAGGCAGTTTTCTTAGGCAGTACGAAAAAATCGCAAGATAAGATTAGATTAAAGAGCTTAAAAAAGTACTTTGAAATTTGTTTTGTTTTTTGCAACAGTTAAAAATTAAAGGATTAATTAAAGAAACATTTTATTGTTAAATTTGTTTTTTTATTTTTATCTTCGATAAAAGTTTAAAACTTTATTCTCATTAAGAAAAATTCTAATCGAATAGTTAATATTAATAGAATCCTTTTAAAGAAATAGAGAATTGAGCGCCTTTTTTATTTACCCCTTAAAATAAAAAACATTTTGTAAAAAATTTCTCAAAATGTTCTTCTAGTGTCCTTTTTTATACAATTTTTTACTCATTGTCAAATCTGTTAAAGTTCTGAAAATGAGAGTGTTAGGTTTCGAATTCAAATGAATTCTTAAGTTGTCTTAAAAAATACTTTTGAAACTTTTTGAAAAGTGGACTTAAAAAAATATAAATCTATAACTTCTAAATGTCCGTGGTTTTAAGAGAAATAGGACTGTTGGGAAAAATGTAGCTTTAAGTTTAATACTAATTTTCTTTGATTTCTGTCAACATACAAGAGCTACAAAACCATAGGGGTTTTTTTTGCTATTCCTTTAAAAAATTTCTCTTTTAACTAAGATATAAGCTCTAGAAAATTTAACTACAAAAATTAAGATTTAGATAAAGCGCAAAATAATACTTTCTTCTAATCCTATTTTTGTCATTTAATTTCTCTTCAAATTTGGAATAAATATGAAAAATATAAAAAGTTAAACATTTGTGAACTTAAAGATAAAAGTTGATTTTCTTTTATCTGTTAGAGTTTTGGTTGTTTTACAAACTTAATGTCGAAATCTATTGAATGTTCACATTTTGAAACTTAGAGAAAGCTTATATGCTAAAAATGAAAATAAAAGGAAAAAGTTATGAAGTGAAAACAAAATCAAGGAATGTCTTTTTCGCGATAACTTTGACGTAGATTCGTAAATTAATTCAACTTGGCGTAATACTTACCTGACAAAGTGCTCTATAATTATAAAAATGTATTTTTAGAAAATGAAAATAAGATTTCTAGTTTCTTTTTGGATAGATTCCAATCTAATTGCCCTTATTTTTGGTTTTATATAAATACAACTGCCTGAAAAATTTGCCTTATTGTGATTATCTCCAACTACAAATATACTTCCGCCATTGGCTAAAGTTATTTTGAAGGTTTTTTCGGTCGCGAAGTATCGTAGGTACAGTAAAGGGACTAGAACGCAGCCTTGTGGCATTCCATCTTTAATAGATTTTAATTCAAAGTAACTTGGTATATATGGAATAGATATTTCCATTATTATTTTATACAAGATTTTAAAAAGATTCATTATATTTTTTATAATTCTCATATTAAAAAATTATATTACACGATAATGAAAGTTTTCAAAGAAGTCTCTTACCCCTTTTTACTAATCAATTAAAATCTCTCAAACCTTCTTTTTAATCACAAAATCTTAATTGCATTTTAAATTAAATTTTACAAAAATCTATTCCCTGTATTAGCTTGAAATTTTCCTATTTTTGTTTAATGGTCACTGGAACTATTTAATTTTCATAAAAAACAACCTAAATTTTTTCTTCTTCTTAATTTCTTCAAAATTGAAAATAGGTGTTAATTTTTAAGGCTTTTTATGTATTCACCTGGTTTTTTCTTGTTTCATTTTAGGTTGGGAATGCACTTGTTTGTATTGCAGTCTACACAAACTACTCTATGCGAACTGTTACTAACATTTTCATTGTGAATTTAGCTGTTGCTGATTTCTTTGTCATTTTATTTTGTTTACCACCAACAGTTGTTTGGGATGTAACTGAAACATGGTTCATGGGAAGAGCTTTATGTAAAATTGTAATATATTTTCAGGTAAGTTAAAGTTACACTGACTATATTTTTTTCCTGCTTTTTTATTATTTTCACTACCATAACACTCGGATATCTTTCAAATGTCAACTCTATATGCCTAAAATTTTCAACAAAGAAGAACATGGTTGTAAGTTGTTAACAATTTTTTTCCATTCAAAACCCTGGTAATAAAATGAACTTATTATAGGTCCTTTTCCTTAAAATGATATACCATTTGATATGCCAGACGAAATAGCATTTATAGAAAAAATAAAGATGGGTAGAAAGGTGCTAAAATTGACATTACAAAAGCTATTAAATTGATTTAAGAACATAATTAAAGGAATATTCAATCGTTTATCCTTTTTAAGGTAGTTTCATACTTAAATATTATGAAGTCTTTGTAAGCTCATATTTTCATGTTTTCTTAATAATATCTTCGGCGAAAAAAAGCCCATTATTTTGTAAAGTTAATATTTCATAACGCATTAATCAAATAAATTCAGGCTTATCCTTGTTTGAAAAGATACATTCTGTGCTAAAAAGACTTTTTGTGTAGTTTGAGTGGTCAATTCAATTGTGCGTTATCAAGCGTGAAATATCTTTATATGATATTTATGGTCCCGATACTGTCACAGCTAATAACGCACAATTTTGGTTTTATTTATTCAGTTCCAGTGTTTTCAATGTTAAAGATGTATTCCGCATAGATAGGTCCGTCATTGAAAATGTCGATGGAATCATGGAGATGATGGAAGCTGACTAAGGATAAGGACAGCGCAAAGGAACCAAAAATCGATCGCAAAAGAGTTTTAATAAAGTTGGGTTCAAAAAAAAAAAAAATTTCGATGTTTGGATGCAACATGAATTCTCGCGAAAAAATTAATAGTTGAAATTCTGTCTGCGAAGTTTTGGCTAAACGTAACAAAATTTTCCATTCCACAAAAGGGTGGAGAATGTGAATGAAAAATGGAACACACAGTACACTTTTCTGGCAATATTTTCTTTTGCATTCATTCACTCGAGAAATAACTTTGAAAATTTCCTATCAAACGCAAAGAAACTTACAAGCACAATAAGAATTTGTCGTTTAACTTTTTTTCTTACTCTTTTTCCCTGTTTTGAGGAATTCTTATGTTCTGTAAGCTTATCACCTTTCTGGCTTCCATAATTTACTTAAAGAGTTACAAATACATTTTTTTATAAAAGTGCTTCATTTCCAAATGAGCAGTAGTACATTAAGTAGAAGTTAAAAAATGTTTAGTATTTTGAAATAGAATACACAACAAAAAAAATTGAATTTAAGTCTGCAAACAGAAAAGATGTCTTGGCTATTTTGTGATAATGGCTAAAAATTACTTTCTCACATACTATAAAATTTTAAAAGAATTATAGAATGAAGCCTGCTATTATTAAGTGAATTGATTAAAATACTCTCGGAAAGTAACTCTATCAAAACTGTAAACGTATTTTTGAAAAACTTTCTTCATAAACCTAAAAGAACTACTGAAGATTGTTAAAACTATTCAATTTTAAAATTTCCTACTTTATGTCTTTATATATTGCTTTCAAAATTTAAAACCCATTACTCATAACTGAGGTTATAATAAAAGCCGTCATGAATAATCTTCTCAGTGGATTCAAGTATTATAGGAAAGAATTGAGGATTGCTTATAAAATGTTCAGTAGGACTCCATTAGTAACAACCCATAGTCCGCATTGCAGGCCTCTGCTATGATATCGTTGAAAACTTTGTTTATAGCTTCTATCATCACTTTGTAGTGGGACGATAGGAGAGTTGTATATTATTTAAGTTACGATACAGAACAGTAGCATATAAAAGCTCAACTCCAGGAAACAAGTGTTGCTATTTGTTTCTACTTTTACAATTAATTATTATCGAAAGTCAATATAATAATTACAACACGGACATCATAGGAATCTCTTAATCAGTTACTATCGTAGGGGGTAATGATCAGGGTCCGCGGTACAGAATTCTACTAAGCCGTGCCCCTTCTTGTAGGTTGCTGGCTCATCACTTTTGCAAAGCACTTGTATTTTGTATAAAAATCTCATTTTTATTATTTAAGTTGGCGTTGTTAAAACTTAAACTAAGCTCTGAAAGTCGTTTTGTGTGTACTTTGATACAAAGACCCTTGAATTTTTTGCATAAGTTACCGAACGTGCATAGAATTATGCATCATATGCATCAATCAGATAAAATTAGTTCCATACTCTCCACCAACATCATTTTAATCCATCGTGATAAGATTTTGCTTGTTATTTTTGGGTTTCTATCTCCGAAAACAAGAATGAAATTGAACAAGAATATTACTAACAGGGTGTTCAGTTTTTCAATAATATAAAATGCAAAATTATGTACTAATTTTTTCATTAGCATTTTGTTACTTAAGGAATACCATTAAAGAATTATAATCTTCGTTATAAAATATTTTTGCCCGTCACCGAATTTTGTCAGAAATTTGTACAATGCTTTAAAATTATAAAATTAACATTTAAAAACTGAAGTATTAATTGATTTTATAATTTCCGAAAGAAAAAAAAACAAAAATATAATATTGATGCAAAAATTCAAGTCTTTTGTGCTATCTTAAATGAAAGTGAGGACTTATCACTTAAATCAGAAAATGTTGCATAAGGTCGAATAGCTTTTAGAACTCTTTTATTTAGCATGAGCTTATAAAGAACTAAATAACCAGCTATGTATATAAGTACACAATTTTAGAAGTCGAGGTTATTAAAAGTATTATGAGATTATAAAATCTGTCCCCATTTTAATCTTCAAAGAGGATTTAGAATTGTTTTTTTCGTTTTTAATTAAAAAAATGTAGCGTATTTCTAGTCGAACAAAAAATATTAAATACAATTAGCTTTCCATTTATTATCCTTTCATTATAATTAAAAATCATGTAATTCTCTTCAGATTTCTTTAATTTCACTTAATTTAATTGGAAATCACTTTTCTTAAGATAATTGCAATTAAAATAATCTCAGGGCTCTACAATTTCAATATCCGTCAACAAATCTGCATATTTTAAAATAGCAGATGTTGTATTTTCTAGTAGAGCTTCCTGAGAAATTTTTGTTTCTTCAAAACTATTCTTTCCTGAATTTTAATAATCTTCCAAATTTTATTTACGAACTCTCCACTTCCAAACTAATGACTAGCCTGAGATTTCCATCTGTTTTCAAATAATTTTAATATTCAATTTTTCTTTCTTTAATTATTTTCACTTTCAGTTCTTTTCAAATATCCTTCAGTCTAGTAAGATGAAAAAAGTGTCTTTAAAACCTTACAGGCATGTTATATGAAATCAAATCGTCTCTAGAATTTTAATCGCAAAATTGTTTAGTACAGAACTAAGCTTGGAAATAATTGAAAAGAAAAAAAAACAATCTAATTATTTTTCCTTACAACAAAACATCACTTTGATTAAAAACACAATTTTAAATTTATCAGATGAAAATATTAATTAATTGCGGAGGTTGTTGATAGCCTAGTCCATGTAATGTAACTTAAGGAAAAGAATTGATTAACTCACTGAAATTTTTTCACGATATACTAAAAGTTAAAAAATTCAAAAGTCTGCCTGAATTAAACGAATTAAAAATGGAAACGAATAATATTGCAACTCAATTAAAAGACAACTCAGCAGTCTATTAACTATTTGAGTCATATTGTATTAAACTCTTGATATTGTCAACACATTTATGGTTTCCATCTGATTATTATTTTAGAAAACCTCAATGTTTTACAAAGAAAAGAACAAATTTTAAACGATTTTGGTAGATGTAGAGGTGGTGCAACTATTGGACTTTCACCTAAAGTATTGGAGATTTCTCCGCATAGTCCTAGTATATTTATTAAGTCGTCAATAATATGAAAATATCTTGCCCCGGATAATAAAAGGGCTTAAAAAAGGAATGTAGTAAAAATCGGTAATACATCAAATTGCCTAAGTAAAGAACTTGCCTACACGGCCCATAAATATCTTAAAAATATTATGAAGACAATCTGTCTTATATAGATTAGAGGGCAAATAGCTGCTCTCAAAACTATCAAGTAGATCAAAAAGATCAAGTAGAGTACATCCGACTTAAATGTCATACTATCAAATTTATTTTATAAAATCCCTCCAATTCAAGGGATAATTTATTCTTTTCCGTCACAGTATGAAAGTCGTTAGGTGCATAGATTTATATCCATAATATTTTGCTTTCGATTTCTTTTTCTTTCAATTTATACCTTTAAAAAAAATCAGTGAATGTTTGTAACTTTTTGTCAAGTGCAGATATAGAATTATACCAAAATATAGAGAAGTCCTTTAAGGAACTGAATATAAACGAGTTAACAATTTAGAAACTATTTTGGCTTGTAATTTGAAATGAATATTTTTCTTTTAAAACTGTTCTCAATATAAACATCTTTTCAAAACATATAATTACTTTAGTTAATTTATTCGTCAATATAATTAGTTTTAATCGTCCTTGCAAAGTAGTCTAAAATTTTTGTTATTTCTAACCTGTCTGACTAACTTTCAAAGATTTGATTACTTTAAAATCGACTTTGTAAACCCTTTCACAATATTTTTATTTTAAAATAGTAAGTTTTTATATAACCAACCACAGACAGAATATTTTTAAATTGCACTAAAATAAATTCTTAAAAGGATTTTAAAAAAAAGTATTGTTGTCCGATTTTGATACTGGTCGACTTACAGCTTATAGATTTTAAGCCCTATTAATTGAGGAGCAATGATTATGCCATTTCGAGTTCAAGTAGTTAATTTTAGTTTTTAAGTATATACAGAAGTAACTTGAGTATCCCATCTAGATAAGATCATGATAAAAAAACACTTCCTCAAGTAGAAAATTGCTATAGTGCAAATATCCTAGAAATTTTTGTAGAATTGAAAAAATTCACAATCAAAGATGTGCGATGTGCAAGGATTTAAAGATTTGCGTGAAACAATTATCTGTTAAGTTATCGGATTGTGAATTTATCACGTTAACGTTTTTACCCACAGCATACTGGAAGAAAATTTTAGGATATAGAAGCTGAAAATACCAAGTAGTGTTACATCTGTTTATTGATCATTCTGAAAAAAAAAATAGTAAGTTTCTGTAACTAATACATTTACTATTTAAAAAAGGATGTATTTAACATTTCTCATAATTTTCTTCTATAAGGGGAATTGTTTTTACAATAATTCTTCTGCTAAGTATACAGTGATTCATAGTGAGTTACTATTTTTGATATGAATTTCTCCACAGACTACGCGTGAATAGTGCCTAACTATTATTGTAGTTTTTTTTATTACTTTGCGTCGTAATTATAGTGAATGTACTCTTAATTAGTTCAAAATTAATTCTCTCTTTTATCACAGAATTTTTTTCAACGATATGGTCCATTTCTTGCTCAATGTATATGTTCGAGCAGATGAATAATCCAAAAAGTATCAAGAACTATCGGATACATCCGCAGAAATGAGCGGTTTGGTATGTTTCATGGACTAGTGAAATAATCGGTCCATATCTCTTAAAAAATTGGTTTGGTAACAATATAATCGTTGATATGATCTACTATCTCGCTTAGTAGTATTTGAAATTCATGCTCAAATTGTCGATTATTTCTGGTTTCAGCAAGGCAGGGCTAACTAGTTATACATTACTTGTGAAACAGTCAACATGTTAAGAAGTCATTTTGGTTAACAGTTGATTTTACGTTTTACACCGATGAGCTGTATTACGTGTGATGCAAAGTATACGAGGAAAACTCAACTTCCATTGCTGTCTTGGAAACAAAAATTACTCGTGTTATTGGTTAGATTCCAGTTGTCATACTCAAATATGTTCTGTAAAGTTGAACTTAAAGAATGGACCATCTAATATTTGAATAAAATAATCTTAAAAAATGAAAATGATATCAATTGTTCTTTTAGTTTTTAATACAGTTGTCATCATTACATTCAACTTTATGTGTTTTTCTTTAAACATTCTCCTAAATCTGAGATGAATTTAGCTTTTTATGAGCCGCTCGAGCTCAATCTTCTAAAGTATAGAAAAATATTTCTGTTTTTAATTTTTGATATGATTCTAATATTATTGTGCAAGATTTCAGCATCTTATAATTAAAGTTAAACCGAAAATGTAGAACAATCTGTCTATACTTTCAACAATTTCGAAAAGCTCAGTAACAAAATTTAATTTTCACCGAACATATTTTTAATTTTAAGTATAAATTGGGTTCTATTTAGTAATTAGAATTTTTTTAATTCTTATCGTCTTATTAAGGGTATTTTTAAAAAAGAATCTAATTTTAAACTAATTAAGTTTTGTATTTTCAGACAGTATCTGTGACTGTATCCGTTTTGACACTAACTTTTATCTCAATTGATCGATGGTATGCTATTTGCTTCCCTTTGCGGTATCGTACGAAAATTAGCCGTGCTATAGCATCGGTGGCTTTCATCTGGTTAGTAGCTCTTCTTTCTGGTAAGTTAGTTAAATTTTGTTAATATCCAGCAGTATATTTTTTTACCCACTTTCTACAGATATGCCTGAATTCTTGGTACTTACAACGAAAAGAAAGGCATTGAGGTTTGGAATCGATTTGTTCACGCAATGTGAAACAACTTGGGACATGGAAACGGAGAAAAACTTTTACATTGCTCGTTTTATGATGCTTTACACGTAAGGTTCATTTTATTGTTGTTCTATTTTTTATAAGCTCCTAAAAAATTGAAGAATATGCTGAAAAAAATGATGTTAAGAAAAATCTTCCATGCTTCACGAAACTTTTGTTTAATTTAAGTACTGCTCGATTTATTAAGTGTAAGGAGATATTCCCTAGTGTTATTTCCTTGTTAGGATGTTTTTTATGACATCCATAAAAATAAATTTACGGTAGGAATAATTGTATTTTTTGCGTTGCTTAGTTTTGGCTAATTCACCAATTTATGCTATTTTTTTAGATAATTAAAAATTAAATTGTTTAATTTTTTCACTGCAATATCAGGTTTTGGACTTTTATCACTGGGCCACAATATAACTTTTATCTTAAAAAATCTGTAACACAAAAAAATTGTGCATAATAAAAAAAATAACGATATAAATTTAATAATAGCAGATTTTTTGTAGTTGCCTAGAAGAAATTTTAGAAATATTTAAAGGAAGTAGAAAACATTGTTGAGTGGCAATTCAACCTGCTTATGATTATCTTTTAAAGGAGCAAAATTATGTTTTTCTGTAAACAATATTTGGAATTCTGTACTTGCATAAATATATTTTTTTATTCCACGCCTAAAAAGTATAAAATCCAATAACGTCAACTCTTCAAGTGATGATTGCAATGACACATTTTTATCAAATCCTCTTGGAAAAGTAGGAAACATAATGCCATATTATGTTTTATCTCCTGGAACTACAAGAAATTAGTATTTTATCTATCAGGGTTAAGATATTTTAAGTGATTCCAAATAAAATGCATAGGTACACAAAGTATATCGAGAAAATCACAAAACTTTTGTCAAAATTACTTCGTTTTATTCAAAATACCTCACAGTTGAGGACGTTCAAGCAAATTTAGTATAGAAATTGTATGTCCCTTATCATAAATTCTTGAACTTAAGTTAGACTGTCATGTAACATTTCTTTTGTAGCCAGTTGATGTTTCAAGAACTGAAAACAGCCACACAGAGGTAAATCAGGCGAATACGGAGGATATTGAAGCAACTAAACTTTTTTTTCCTTATTAAAAATTGGCGAGCATTGATGGAACTGTGAGATGGTTTATTATTATGTAATGAAAATGAACTTTTTTGCACTCGATATTATAGAAGCCAAGCCATAATTTTTGCGACTTGCGAAAACCCATTTTTTTCTGTTTCGGAAGCTTAAGCACTTCCAATTAAGACTTTGGTGCTTCTTTTTATAAGATCATACTGAAGTACCAAGTTTCATGTGTCATTTTAATCGAATTTAGAAGTGTGAAGTTTCGTCTGGTTTTTTTAATAAGATCCTTGTAGTTTTCTATATGAGAAAAAATTTAGTCCTAAATATATTTTTATAGCAAAAAGGGAAAAGGTATTTTCGTTTTATATGTTACAACCTCAAAATCCGTTGATCGATTTTAATGAATGTGGTCTTATTTTATAAAGGAGATATTTAAATTTCTGATTATATGTTGTTTCAATATATGACTCAATTATTTGTCCATCAAACTGTGTATATCCTACACAAAAATCTATAAGAGATATACTCAAGCAAATTTAAGAAATATAATTTCTTCATGTCTGTACGAATGAAAAAAGAGATCAAAACGATCTATTCACAGGTAAAAAAAATTTAAATACATTTAATTATAACTTCCAAATTCAAAAGAAGATCCGTCTTACTCGTTCTAATGTTGGTATACCCTTACACAATGTCATACTGAATTTGGTTCATTCCATTTATATTGAAAATTCATATGCTAGAATTGATTTGGCTCATTTCGTTGAAACTATGCGGATAAATCATTATGTTATATTTAAAGAAATTGCAGCAAATAAAGCAGAAAATTTAAAACGAATTACTTTTAACTCATTTGGTTACCTACCCGTTGAACTTTTCCTTTTCGGGATTTTCCATATAATCATTAATTTCTATTTGCCATTATATTAGCTGAGATTCTTTTTAGGCCTTTTTAAAAGCATCTAATAATTTATCTCCTTTCACTTTTTTTATACCTAAAATAAAAAAAGTTTATACCTAAACGACTTATTGGGTAACTTTGTTGCTAGCATAACAAGGTAATTGTTGCAAAACTAAGCTTTTCAATAGAACTCCCAATTTGAAGGCCATACACCCATAATGGCTCTGGAATTAATTTCTAAGTGATTTTTTTATATTTACACTTTACTTGTATTTTCTGTAGTGAAGTCAGTAAACGTGTCAGTATCCAAATTCAATTGTTCTTTCTTTTTCATTATGTTGATCCTACTAAGTAAATTTTAACCAAGAGGAAGATTCAGTCTTACTCTCATTATTTCCTAATTTTTGATAATTGTTGATCTTCAGTTAATTTCTAAGAGTGCAAATCATATAGTGCATAATTTTATGTAAAAATTTATTTGTTTGAGGATATTATTTATTTTGTTAAGCAGTTTGTGCACTATTCAATAGCGTTATGCTTATTTCTGAAACAAAATTGTTATTCAGGGATTAGTTTCCCATCGTTGTGATGTGTGGATTCTTTTTTATTTCAAAGGTTTTTAAAGATTCTTTATAGGATTACGAGTAGAAGGTTACCTTGATCTTCTAGTTGTTTGGTCCGGGATATAAATGATTCTAATGCCTTTTCAACTTTTTAGAAAGTAATCATTCTAAAGGACAGCATTGAGTATCTGAAAAATGATTATTTTGTCCGTCAGTTAGATTACTACCAGTACTTAAATCATACCCTACCTTTTTATTTAGCGCAGAGCAAATAAATTTAGGAGGTTTGGTATTTATTAGGTGCTTATGAGATAATCTAAAAGATTCATAAGTTTATTTAATTTGGCTCGAAGCATCATTTTTTTTCCTTGTTATTGGCAATCAAAGTTAAAGTTGCTGCTTATGCATAGTATTCGCATAGTACAAGTTCAGGGTAAATTTGGTTGTTTGTATTAACTTTTAGTGCCCGTTTAAATATTGTGCTTACTGCTACTACTATGGTTACTTCTACTACTACTACTGTGGTTACTTGCCTTGATATAAAAAATTATAAAAGTCGTATTTACTGCCTTTTTATACTTTCGTAAGCTATGAAATAGCAAAACCCCTAAACCAAATGCACAAGCTATTAATAGAAAATAGTTAAACAATTTCAAAATTGTCACAATTAGAATAATCCAATTTCTATGCGAACTCCAAAACAACTTATAAATTATNAAAAAATTATAAAAGTCGTATTTACTGCCTTTTTATACTTTCGTAAGCTATGAAATAGCAAAACCCCTAAACCAAATGCACAAGCTATTAATAGAAAATAGTTAAACAATTTCAAAATTGTCACAATTAGAATAATCCAATTTCTATGCGAACTCCAAAACAACTTATAAATTATTAAAGTAGAATTTTTCTAAAAATTAAATTTAGAAATATATTTTCAGTTGTAGTATTGGCAGAATAAACTGCATGCTTACGAAAAGGCTTTTGAATTAAAAATGTCACAGTTTTGTAAGGCCAGTATTATTAATGCGATTTCAATTGTATTGGATAAATCTAAATGATACTAAAATATTGTCATATCAATAATTTTTCTTACAAAATTATTTTTAGGCACTAATTTTAGTTCTAATAAATTGCTTTAAAAAAGCATTAAAGTTATCAGCCAACTGTTTCAATAATCTGTTATCACAGATTTATGGTTTGATAGAAAAAATATTATGTTTTAAGATTGTTAAAGGCGATGTATTGAAAACATTTTTTATACTTCAGTTGCAATATTTTCAGAATTTCCAAAAGTAATACATTTAGAAAATTAAAAAAAAATTCATAAATTGATTGATAGAATTCAATTTTTGATAAGTTCAATAAAAATTTTCCGTTTTATATTTTCTTGTGCTTTTTGGAAATATTGTGAGGATCAAAAAACAAAAAAACCATTTTTCGTGCCATTAAATTTTTTAGTGCGTCGTTAGATTTCATAATCTTAGGCCTCGATCTTAAGATCGAAAATCGTTGAATATCATGTGTTTTGTTTCTGTTCTGTTGCAGTTAAAAACAGAAGCTTTTAATTGCTTACAAACACTTCAATGTTTTAGTGAAAGAAAACCCTAATTTATGAGTCTATGTATGTTTTCTTTTTTGGTTTTACTTAAAGCTTACCACTTTTGCTCATGACAATTGCATACTTTAAAATAGTACGAGTCCTTTGGAAATCAGAAACAATACCCGGACATAGAGAATCCAGGAACTATCAATACACTTGCGGATGTGAGCAATTTTTTTTTATATTTTTCTTTGAATAAAAATTTACCGAAATACATAAAATTTTATGATTTCACAGATTTAAGAGGCACATGTGTTCCTTCGGCCAACACAAGTACAATGGGTCAGTTAAGAGCTCGTCGTAAAGCTGCTAAAATGTTAGTTGCTGTGGTTGTTATGTTTGCAGGATGTTATTTTCCAGTACATGTACTCAACATTTTGAGGTAAGTGAAATGTTTTTTGTTTTTTCGCTTATATCTTTTCTGAACAGGTTTCGAATACAATTTCTATGGAATTCTATTTAACTACTATTGCTCTATCGGACCACAGTTAATACAAAAAACAAAAACTTTGCAGATAAAATTCAGTTCAGATTTAAATATTGAAGCAATTAACAAAATTTTTAAGTATTAAATTATGAAAAGTGCCAGACACATTTACAAATGTGAAAATTTTCTGAAAACACCATTTGAATTCTTTTAATTCAATTATCAGGCGGGCTAAAGTTCTAAAGACATTAGTTTCTTATTTCGTACAATAAGAAAATTTACCATTTTCGGGATCTTTTGTTTCTTTTATTCTTAATAACAATTTTTAATCTTTCAAAACTAATTCTCAGCTTTAGGTCTTGTAGAATATTTAGGAAAAATTAAATTAGTTACTTGTGAAACTAAAGAAGTTTGATTTTCATCTCAAATTCAAAGCAGTGCTCAAAATAAATGAGTTCTTTTAGGATACAACAATTTTTAACTCTCTTTAACCATTGATATCACAGGATAGATAAATATTTTACTATATACCATAAGTCATAAAATACAAAACCTTGTTAAATTGAAAAGAAAATACTGACGCTACGTTGAAGAAATAACAGATTTATGAGAAAGGAATTTATTCTGAATAAAAAGAAATAGTTTTGTCAAAAGGACGAATTGATCTTTTTAACTTTTAGGACTTACTCTGTAGTCATCAGTAATATCCTTTTTAGTTAAAATTATTAATGCATCACTCCTATTGGCCAAAAAAGCGTATTTGCAGAAATTAAACTGCTCTATTAAGTTGGAAATTTTTTTTTTTTAATGTGACGCACATTTACTGAGTAAATGGAACTTTTCTTATCTCGTGCCTTTTTGAACAGATTTAATTTTTTATTTTTTCAGTCGGTTCCAAAAGAAAATTTTTAATTAATTAACACATAATTAGAACGAGTCAAATTTCCAAAAAAATGTATTACTTTCAAAATTAATTCTATAAATTCTTGAACTACATTAATCCTTCAATATATTTGTTAATGATTTTCTCCTTGTATAATTTAACAACTTACATTCGTTAGTTTTTCATTAATGAAATTTTCTATCCATATTTAGCATTCTTCTGGTCAGCTCTTAAATCAACTTTTATATATTTTCGTCCTTAAATCCTTAAATTTCTTCACGTTTATTATTTTTATCAAAGTAATTTAATCAGCTGAAAGGAATTGTTTAAAAATGTTAAATAATACATTTGGTGTACCTGTTTACATTAATTATTGCAATAATTTAACTTTCACAGGCTTTAGCAACGCGTTTATAAAATTATCAGTTATTTCACCATATTTTAAAAAGTTTAGCTTAATAGTTTTTTAAAAAGATAAGTCTTGGAAGATATAACATCGTAACTTTTCAATAAACCATCTTCATCATTCTCAAACCATATGAGATTCCTACTGTAATCGTACTCAACTAATAGTTATTCAATTCTGCTTTTCCACCTTAATGCGCAATATATCTATTCTTTCTCAGTAGTCTTTGGTTATTCCCCTAAGTTAGAAAAATTTCATTACAATTCCTGGTGTTATACGAGGGTGGATTGAAAACTTGTT